>PVHX01018060.1:0-38153 GCA_004024805.1 Geosciurus inauris
ACCTCTTGAAGGAAATCGAATATGGAACCCCAATAGGAAGATTGGCAAACATTCCAAACCAGCGATTCCACAGTGCCTTGTGGTGGCCAAAGGCAAAATTGTGGGAAATCTCATGAATAGCCAGAGTCATTGAGTGGTTAATGCAGCTGCCAAAGACGTAGGCCCAAAATATGACCCATTTCCAGTCCAAGTCTTTTACCAAGTAAAATGCAACCAACTGGGTGATGACCATCATAATTATAATCCATATCAAGTTGGAATCAGGTTTCATCAAGGATTTTATTTCTGGATATTTTGCTGTAAGGAAAAAAAAACAGGAATGGAGAAAAGTTACTCAGCAACTATAATTAACACATTAACTAGACTTTTTCATATCTAAATTATAGTACTCCCTCAATTTGAGACATTACTAAATATTTACCTAGTATAGGGAAGGAGTGTATTCTGATAGTAAAGTTTGTAAACTATAATATACAAATACTATAATATTTATATATAAATACTGTAATAGCACAACTTGATATTCATGCAAGAAATATTAGCCCCCAAATATAGAAGTGCCACATTCTGATGTATTAAAATATGTTTTATCTATGGTTATATCTCTAGCATATTTACCTTCTAAAAAACATGATCAGATCAACACATTGACAAAGGATAGAACACAATATACATTCTGTATGTGTTTTAAAACTATGAAACTTTTTTCACAGTTCTCTCAGACAAATTACCCTAAGTAATTCTGTGATGAAATTTAAAGCAGTAACAGTATATAAAAGTCAGTAGTACAAAGAAGCCAATATGACAAAATGGAGAAAGAATAACCTTTTCAACAAATGCTGCTGGAACAACTGGTTATCAACATGCAAGAGAATGAAGTTGGATGCCTTCTTTAGATCATATGCAACAATTCCTCAAAATGGATCATTGACCTAAATATGAGAAAGCTATAAATCTCTAAAGAAAACATTCAAGTACATCTTCATTGCTTTCATGGTTTCTTACAATCTATACCAAAAGTTCATGGTTTCTTATATACTATACCAAAAGCACAAGTGATGAAATTAAAAAGTAGATAAATTGAAGTGTATCACAATCTCTTCTGTTGCAAATGACACCATCAGCAAAGTGAAGAGAGTCAGTTTTCTAGCAACAGATTCCAAGGAAATCAATAAGGATAAAATATCTGGTAAAGAATTTTAAAGAACAGGGCTAGCTGGGCACACTGGGTGGCACACACCTGTAATCCCAGCTACTCAGGAGGCTGAGGCAGGGGGATTCTAAGTTCGAGTCCAGCCAGGGCAGCTTAGCAAGGGCCTGACTCAAAATTTAAAATAAGGCAGGGCGTGGTGGTGCACACCTGTAATCCCAGTTGAAGCAGGAGGATTACTTCAGCCCAGGAGTTCAGGGACAACTTGGGCAAAATACAGAAAATCTGCCTCCTGTAAGAGTATAAAGGCAGGTAAAGGGGCATACTGGGGCTCAGAGCAAATTGTATTCCATGCTTTTATAATTATGTCAAAATAAATCCTAATGTTATGTATAACTAAAAAGAAGGAAAAAGAATAAATAAAATTAGATGGTAGTGATCCTTTATTCTGTAAATATACTAAAAAACAGCAAATTGTAAACTTACATAGGTGAATTTTAGATGTGACTTATATCTCAATAAGGCTATTAAAAACATACTGTTTCTCAGGGCTGGGGTTGTGGCTCAGTGGCAGAGCACTTGCCTAGCATGTGTGAGGCACTAGGTTCGATTCTCAGCACCACATATAAAAAATAAATAAAATAAAGGTCCATTGACAACTAAAAAAAATGTTTAAAAAAAAAACATACCGTTTCTATGTGAAAGTATATAGCAGTAAGGTAAGCATTTCTTGTGATTCATTCTTTTGTGTGTGTGTGTGTGTGGTGGTGGGGGTAACTGGGGAATTGGACTGAGGGCCTTGCACATGCTAGGCAAGCACTCTACTACTGAGCCACATCTCCAGCCCTCTTATGATTTATTCTTATTTTACACACTAATAATGGTCTAATCCCTGGCCCTTACTATTATGAAACAGATGCCCTTTGTGTCGTTTTCCCCCTCCCATCCTAGTTTACTGCTGACATTTATAGCCATTGCAAAACACAATGAATTTTCAGTCTTTCTTCAAAAAGCACAGTAGCTCAATATTTTCAAATGATACAAGAATATGATACCTGAGAGATTAAGTCAAGTGTGCATCCCTTGAGAAGAAGACTCATCTTTTGCCAGCTTATCACTCAGTAAGTATTTACTGAGTCCTACAATATGTGAGGCACTATGTGGTATAAGTAAACGAGTATGATTAGTTTATTCATTTACAAAATGTTCTTGAGTGTGTCTTTTAAGCGACACCTCCTATCCTTGAGCAAAAAGACATGATCTACATGAGATATCAATGTATGAAATTATTACAGAACAATAAAAAGAAGTGTTTAACCATATTCTACATAGTGTCATGTAGATTTTAACAAAAAACTGGTAATTAACTAGGCACAGGCTAAGAAATATAATGAAGGAAAACAAACACAAAGCAAGAAAAGGTATACCTAAACATTCTTACAGCCTAAGAATTATTTAGGCATACACAAATTAAAACAAACGTCTAAGTATAAAACTGATGGTTCTGAGTGGTAGTTTGGATATTTCATTGAAAAAATAAATTAAAGCTTAAATATATATATATGTATATATACACACACATATGAATATATACATACCTACACATATACCCACACTTCTCTTTCTACAGCTGCCTATTTCATTTAATCTAATCCTCCAATTCCATCCGTTTTATACAAATGGCACAGTTTCTTTCTTCTTTATGGCTGAATAATATTCTATTGTGCATATATTCCACATTTTCTTTATTCATTCATCTGTTGATTGGAACCTAAACTAATTCTATATCTTAGCTATTGTGAATAATGTCACAATAAGCATGGTGTACAGGTATCTCTTTGGTATGCTAATTTCATTTCCTTTGGATATATATCCAGAAGTGAGATAGCTAGATCATGTGCTAGATCTAGTTTTAGTTTTTTGAGGAACCTCCATTCTGTTCTCCATAACAGTGGTACTAATTTACAGTCTCAACAACAGTGTATAAGAGTTCCTTTTTCTCCACATCCTCACCAGAATTTTTTTAAATAATAACATTTTTAAAAATATAATAGAAAGTGTAACAGGTAAGATGGTGTCCCATTGTAGATTTTTTTTTTTCTTTTTGGTCTTTCTGTTCTTTTGGCATCTTCTTTAATTTCTTTCATCAGTGTTTTGTAATTTTCACTGTTGAGGTCTTTTATTTCCTTGGTTAAGTTTATTTCTAAGTATTTAACTTTTTATAGCTGTGTGAATGGAACTGCTTTCATATTTTCTTTCTTAGCAAATTCCTTATTGGTATATAGAAAAGCTACTTTTTTTCTTGTTATGTAGACCAAGCTGTTCTTGATCCTCCTGTGTCTGCTTCCAGAGAGCCTCCAGCCCACTATACACATGAGCCACCACACCCTACTGAAAAGCTCCTGATTTTTAAAAAATTTTTTCTTTAGTTGTAGATGGACGTAATACCTTTATTTTATTTATTTATTTTATGTAGTGCTGAGGATCCAACTCAGTGCCTCACAGGTGCTAGGTGTGCTAGGCAAGCGCTCTACCACTAAGCCATAACCCTGCCTCCAAGCCCCTGATTTTTTTATATGATTTTGTATCTTGCTACTTAACTGAATTTGTTGATGGGTTCTAACAGTCTTCTGGTAGAGTCTTTAGGTTGTTCTATATATAGAATCCCACCATTGGCAAACAGGGATATTTGACTTTTATCCTTCTTATTTGTATATTTTGTGTATTTGTGTATTTCTTTTTCTTGCTTGTTTTTGATTAAATTTCTAGTACTTTATTGAATAAGAACAGTGACAGGGTGCTGGGATTGTAGCTCAGCGGTAGAGCGCTTGCCTCGCATGTGTGAGGCCCTGGGTTCGATCCTCAGCACCACATACAAAGCAATAAAATAAAGACATTGTGCCCATCTACAACTAAAAAAATATTTAAAAAAAAAAAAGAACAGTGACAATAGCACCCTTGTCTTGTTCGTGATCTTGAAGGAAATTCTTTCAGCTTTTCCCCATTCAGTATTATACTGGCTATGGGTTTGTCACATATACCCTTTATTTTTTTTTAATTTTTAAAATTTTTTTGGTACTGGGGATTGAACTCAGGGGTACTTGACCACTCGACTGGGCCACATCCCCAGCCCTATTTTGTGTTTTATGTAGAGACAGGGTCTCACTGAGTTGCTTAGCACCTCACAGTTGCTGAGGCTGGCTTTGAACTTGTGATTCTCCTGTCTCAGCCTCCTTAAGTGCTGGGATTACAGGCTTGAGCCACCGTGCCCAGCTCACATATACCCTTTATTATGTTAAGGTATGACCCTTCTATACCTCATTTGTTTAGGCCTTTTATCATGAAGGGATGTTGAATTTTAGCAAATGCTTTCTCTGCCTCTGTTGAGATACTCTTGGGTTTTTTGTCCTTCATTCTGTTGATGTGATGCATTGTGTTTATTGACTTGTATATATCAAACCATCTTTGCATTACTAGGATGAAACCATCTTAATCATAGTGAATGATCTTTTTGATGCATATTGAATTATACTCGGTAGGGTTTTGTTTTGTTGAGAGTTTTTATATCTATGTTCATTAGGGATACTGGTCTCCAGTTTTATTTTGTTGTTGTTGTATCCTTATCTGGTTTTGGTAATAGGGTATTGCTGGCCTTATAGAATGAGTTTGAAAGAGTTCCCTCCTTTTCAATTATTTGGAATAGTTTTTAAAAATTGGCATTAGTTCTTCTTTAGAAGTTTAGCAAAATTCAGCAATGAAGTAATCTGATTCTGGGGGTTTTCTCTGCTGGGAGACTTTATTATTACTGATTCAATCTCATTACTTGTTATTGGTCTGTCCAGGTCTTTTATATCCTTATAGTTTAATTTGTTAGATCATATGTGTCCAGAAATTTATCACTTTCTTCTAGGTTTCCAGTTTGTTAGTATATAGTTTTTCATAGTAATCCCTAATGATCCTGTGCATTTCTGTGGTATCAGCTGTAATGTCTCTGTTTTCATTTCTAATTTTATTTATTTGGGTCTTCTCTCTCTCTTGGTTAGTTTAGCTAACGTTTTGTCACCTTTCAATATACCAACTTTTTGTTTCAGGGATTTTTTTCAGTAGTATAAGGATTCTAATCTGAGGCTTGCATAAGCATCCTACTACTGAGTTATATCCCCCAGCCCTTCATTGATCTTTAATATTCTGTTAGGTTCTATTTTGTTTATTTTTGCTCTCATCTTTGTTATTTCTTTCCTTCACTAATTTTGGATTTGATTTTTTCTTGCTTTTCTAAATTCTTTTTTTTTTTTTTTAAATATTTTTAGCTGTAGATGGACACAATGTCTTTATTTTATTGCTTTGTATGTGGTGCTGAGGATCGAACCCAGGGCCTCACGCATGCGAGGCAAGCGCTCTACCACTGAGCTACAATCCCAGCCCCCGCTTTTCTAAATTCTTAAGGTGTATCATTAGGCTATTTGAAATCTACTTTTTAAAATGTAGGCACTTATTGCTATACAATTCCTTCTTAGTATTGCTTTTGCTGTATCATAAGTTTTGGTATGTTGCGTTTCCATTTTCAAGAAATTCTTGAATTTCCCTTCTGATTTTTTTGATGACATATCATTTGTTTAAAAGTGTGTTGTTCAGTCTCTGGGTATTTGTAAAGCTTCTAAAATTTCTTTTGTTGCTGACTTCTAGTTTTATTCTATTATGATCAGAAAAGATATAGGATATGTTATCAAAAAATTTTTAAATTTTTTTAAGATTTGTTTTGTGGCCTAATAAATAGTCTATTCTAAAGAAAGTTCTATGTGTTAATGAAGAGAATGTATAATCTGCAGCTGTTGGAATGTTCTGTAAATGTTAAGTCCATTCAATCGATAGTATAGTATAACTCTGGTGTTTATTTTTAATTTTTTTAAAATATATATTTTTTAGTTGTAGATTAATCTTTATTTTTATTTATTTATTTTTTACACGGTGCTGAGAATCAAACCCAGTGCCTCACACATGCTAGGCAAGCGCTCTACCACTGAGCCACAACCCCAGCCTATTTTTTATTTTTGTTTACTGGGAATTGAACCCAGGGCACACTTAACCACCGGGCCACATCCCAAGCACTTTTTATTTTATATTTTGAGACAGGATCTTGCTAAATTGCTGAAGTTGGCCTTGAACTTGCAATTTTCCTGCCTCAGCCTCTTTAGCACCTGGGATTATAGGCATGTCCCACCATAACTGGCTAACTCTGATGTATCTTTGTTGAATTTTTGTTTGGACGATCTGTCCATTGATAAAAGTGGGGTGTTGAAGCACCTCACTTTTATTGTACTGGATCCTATTTCTCTCTTTGGAGCTAATAGTATTTGTTTTATAAAATTGGGTGCTCTGACATTAGATGCGTATAAATTATAATCATTATATTTTCTTGTTAATTGATCCCTTGATAATTACACAGCACCCTTCTTTGTCTCTTAGTTTTTATCTTAAAAGTCTCTTTTGCAGCCAGGTGCAGTGATGCACACCTGTAATCCCAGCAGCTGGGGAAGCCAAGGTAGGAGGATCGGGAGTTCAAAGCCAGCCTTAACAATTTAGCAAGGCCCTAAGCAACTTAGTGAGACCCTGTCTCAAAATAAAATATAAAAAAGGTTGTGGATGTGGCTCAGTGGTTAGGTGCCGCTGGGTTTAATCCCCAGTAACTACCCCTGCCCCAAAGTCTCTTTTTGTCAGATATAACTAGTTTCCTGCTTTAGGTTTTCATTTGCTTGGATATAATTTTCCATCCACTCACTTTGAGTTTGTTTGAATCTTTACTGGTGATATGAGTTTCTTATAGGCAGAATATTTTGTTTTGTTTATTTGTTTGCTTTTTGTAATCCTTTCAACCAATCTATATCTTTTAACTGGATAATTTAGTCTATTTACATTTAAGGTTATTCAAAAATAAGGACTTACTCTGTCATTATCTTCTAATTGTTTTGGACATTTTTTGTTCTTTTTCTCTCTTGTTCATCTTTGTGCTTTGATGGTTTACTATAGTGATAATGTTTGATTTTTTTTCCCTGTATATACTCTTCTAGAGGGATGTATACTTTTTACATGTTTTCATGATAGTAGTTATCTTTCACTTTTGATGTAAATATCTTTTAAATATCTTTTGTAAAGTTGATCTGGCAGCCATGAATTCCCTCAGTTTTTGCTTCTCTTGGGAAGCCCTTATTTCTTTTTCATATCTGAAAGCCTTGTAGGTATAGTAATCTTGGTTGGCAGTTATTTTCTTTCAGGACTTAGAATATGTTATTCCACTTCCTCCTGGCCTTCAGGGTTTTCTGCAGAGAAATCTTCTGTTAGTCTAATGGTGATGCCCTTAAATGTGACTGGGTGCATTATCTTACAGATTTGAAAACTTTCTCTTTCTCTTGTACTTTTGACAATTTGACTACAGTATGCTGTGGGGAAGATTTTTTCTGGTCATATCTATTTGGAATTCTATAAGCTTCCTGTTCTTGGATGTCCATATCTTTCCCAAGATTAGGATAGTTTTCATTGACTAGGTAATCCATTTTATGTTTTATATTTTGAACAGATTTTTCTATGCTCTTAACTTTTTCTCCTCACCTCTTGGTATTCTGAAATTTTTGTTCATTTAATGGTTTCTTAAAGGTCTCAAATGTTCTCTTCATCCTTTCTGTTTTTTAACACCTCTGAAAAAAAAAATTGAAGAGGACTGCCCCCAGTTCTATTCCAGAGTTCCTGCCCACCAGTGGGAGCACAGGCCAGGGCCCAAAACCACCTTCAGGGACCACCATGGGAGCCAGTCAAAGGCAGACCAGAGACTGTTAGCCACCAGTCACAATGGAACCCAGACCAGGGGAAGCACTCCCAACAGGGACCACTGCGGGAGACCTGGCCTAAGTGAGGCCCACGACTGCCCCCAATTCCACGCCAGAGTTACTGCCCAATGGAAGGAGCACAGGCCAGGGCCCAGGACCACCTTCAGAGACCACCCAGGGAACCCAGCCAAGGCCACTCCCACTGTGATCTTGAGTTACCTCCACTACACTGCCACCATCATTTGTGGCAGTTGTGTCCCTCTGAGGTCACCTGCTGGGGACTGGAAGTGAACTCCAAGGTGAGATACAGGTAATCTGTAGTGTCACTACAAGATTATAGGATAGAAACCACAATACCTCAGATCGGCATTGTAAGAAAGGAAGACACAAAATCAACATGAAAAAACAAGGGAAGAAAGTGCCCCAAATAAACCTAGATACTACAATAATAGATTCCATTGATAGCACAGTTGATGAAATGTCAGAGGAAGAACTCAGAATGAATGTAATTAAAATGATCAGCAAATTAGAGAATGACTTAAGTGAGCAAATACAGGGAAAAATTGATCAATCCAACAAAGAGAGCAAATAAAGGCAATCATTGATCACTCTAACAAAGAGCTATGAGAGCAAATACAGGTAGCAAAAGATTACTTTAAGAAAGAGCTAGAGGGGCTGGGATTATGGCGCAGTGGTAGCGTGCTCGCCTAGCACGCGGGAGGCACTGGGTTCAATCCTCAGCACCACATAAAAATAAAATAAAGATATTGTGTCCACCTACAACTAAAAAATAAATATTTTAAAAAAAGAAAGAAAGAAAGAGCTAGAGATTGTGAAAAAAAAAATCAGAAATTCTTGAAATGAAGGAAACAATAAACCAAATAAAAAACTCAATAGAAAGCATTAATTGCAGGCTAGACCACTTGGAAGACAGAACCTCAGAAAATGAAGACAAAATATACAATCTTGAAAAGAAATCAGAACATACAAGAATTATGGGATAGCATCAAAAGACCAAATCTAAGATTTACTGGGATAGAAGAAGGCACAGAGTTTCAACCAAAGGGATGCACAATCTCTTCAATAAAATAATATCAGAAAATTTCCCAAACATGAAAAATGAATTAGAAAATCAAATACAAGAGGCTCACAGGACACCAAATATACAAAACTACAACAGATCTACACCAAGGCACATTATAATGAAAATGTCCAGCATACAGAACAAGGACAGAATTTTAAAGGCCGCAAGAGAGAGGAATCAGATTACATATGGGGGAGACCAATTTGGATCTCAACAGATTTTTCAACTCAGACCCTCAAAGCCAGGGTCTTGATGATGAAATATAAACCTTCCTTGATAAATTTTCCATGATAAACAATAAAATTAGAAATCAATGACAGATTTAAAAGAATTTACAGCAAGAAAGTCTGCACCACACACTATTCTCAGCAAAATATTCCATGAGGAGGAAATGATAACCAACAAGGAAAATATACAAAGAGAGAAACTTCACTAAAAAATAAAAGGCCAATCAAAGGAGAAACTAAGTCAAGGAAAAACCAAAAATAAACCAAAATGACTGAGATTACAAATCCTATTTCAATAATAACCCTGAATGTGAAAGGCCTAAATTCATCAATTAAAAGACATAGACTGACAGACTGGATTAAAAAAAAAAGACCCAACAATATGCTGCCTTCAAGAGACTCATCTCATAGGAAAAGACATCCATAGACTAAAAGTGAAAGGGTAGGAAAAAACATACCACTCACATCAACTGCAAAAACAAGCAGGAGTTTCTATCCTTATATCAGATAAATTGGACTTCAAACCAAAGTTAGTGAAAAGGGATAAAGAAGGACATTTCATACTTCTTAAGGGAATCATACATCAGCAAGACATAACAATTTTAAATATCTATGCCCCAAACAATGAGGCATCTACATATATCAAACAAATCCTTCTCAACTGTAAGAATCAAATAGACCACAACACAGTAGTACTGGGTGACTTTAACACACCTCTCTCACCACTGGATAGATCTTCCAAACAAAAACTAAACAAAGAAACAATAGAATTCAATAAAACAATCAGTAACTTAGACTTAACAGACATATATAGAGTATTCCATCCATCAATGAGCAAATACACTGTTTTCTCAGCAGAACATGGATCCTTCTCCAAAATAGATCATATGTTGTGTCACAAAGCCAGTCTTAGCAAATACAAAAAAATAGAAATACTACCGTGCTTCTATCTGACCACAATGGAATAGAAGTAGAAATCAATGACAGATTATAAAATAGAAACTACTGCAACACCTGGAAACTAAATAATAATTCAATAATGTTATTGAATGATGCATGGATAACAAAAGACATCAGGGAAGAGATAAAAAAAATTCCTAGAGGTAAATGAAAACTCTGATACAACATATCAAAATCTCTGGGACACCATGAAGGCAGTGCTAAGAGAAAAGTTTATTGCATTAAGCTTATTTATCAAAAGAATAAAAATCAACAAATAAATGACTTCACTCTATATCTCAAAGCCCTAGAAAAAGAAGAACAAACCAACACCAAAAGAAGTAGAAGACAGGAAATAATTAAAATAAAGCCTGAAATCAATGAAATTGAAACCAAAGAAACATTTCAAAAAATTGACAAACTAAAAGCTGATTCTTTGAAAAAATAAACAAAATTGACAAACACTTAGCAATCCTAACAAAAAGGAGAGAGAAAACCAAGATTACTAAAATTTGTGATGAAAAAGGAAATATAACAGACACTATTGAAATTCAGAGGATAACTAGAAACTATTTTGAAAATATATACTCCCGTAAAATAGAAAACCCTGAAGACAGCAACAAATTTCTAGAGGCATATGACCTACCCAAACTGAACCAGAAGGTCATATACAACTTAAACAGATCAATTTCAAGCAAAGAAATAGAAGATGCCATCAAGAACCTGCCAATCAAGAAAAGCCCAGGACCAGATGGATTCTCAACCAAGTTCTACAAGACCTACAAAGAAGAATTAATATGAATACTCCTCAAACTATTTCATGAAATAGAAAAGGAGGGAACCCTTCCAAACTCAATTCTATGAGGCGAGTATCACCCTGATACCAAAACCAGACAGAGACACATGAAAGAAAGAAAATTTCAGACCAATATCCCTGATGAACATAGATACAAAAATTCTCAATAAAATGCTGGCAAATCACATACAAAACATATTAAAAAGATAGTGCACCATGATCAAGTAGGGTCCATTCCAGGGATGCAAGGTTGGTTCAATATGGAAATCAATTAGCATAATCCATTACATAAATAGACTAAAAGGTAAGAGTCATATGATTTTATCAATTGATGCAGAGAAAGCATTTGACAAAATACAACACCCTTTGATGTTCAAAACACTAGAAAAACTACGAATAGTAGGAACATAGCTCAACTTTTAAAAGCTATCTATGCTAAACCCAAGGCCAACATTATCCTAAATGAGGAAAAATTGGAACATTCCCCCTAAAAACAGAAATAAGACCGGGGTGCCCTCTTTCACCACTGCTATTCAACATAGTCCTTGAAATATTAGCCAGAGCAATTAGACAGACAAAAGAAATTAAAGGGATATGAATAGGAAAAGAAGAACTCAAACTATCATTATTTGCTGATGACATGATTCTATACTTAAAGGATCAAAAAATTCCACCAGAAAACTTCTAGAATTAATAAATGAATTCATCAAAGTAGCAGGATATAAAATCAACACGGATAAATCAATTGCATTTCCATACATCAGTGAGAAACCCTCTGAAAGAGAAATTAGGAAAATTATCCCATTCACAATAGCCTCAAAAAAATATAAAATACTTGGGAATCAATTTAACAAAAGAGGTGAAAGACCTCTACAATGAAAACTACAGGACACTAAAGAAAGAAATTGAAGAAGACCTTAGAAGATGGAAAAATCTCCCATGCTCTTGGATAGAATCAATACTGTCAAAATGGCCATACTACCCAAAGCGCTATATAGATTCAATGCAATCCCAATTAAAATCCCAATGTCATTCCTTATAGAAATAGAAAAGGCAATCAGGAAATTCATTTGGAAGAATAAGAGACCCAGAATAGCCAAAACAATCCTTAGCAAGAAGAGTGAAGCAGGAGGCATCACAACACCAGACCTTAAACTATACTACAAAGCTGTAGTAACAAAAATGTCATGGTACTGGCACAAAAATAGACATGTAGACCAATGGTACAGAATAGAAGACACAGAGAGAAACCCACATAAATACAGTTATCTCATACTAAACAAAGGCACCAAAAACATACACTGTAGAAAAGATAGCCTGTTCAACAAATGGTGCGGAGAAAACTGGAAATCTGTATGCACTAAACCCCTATCCCTCACCATGAATAAAACTCAACTGAAAGTGGATCAAGGACCTAGGAATTAGACCAGAGACCCTGTGCCTAATAGAAGAAAATGTAGGCCCAAATCTTCATCATGACAGATTAGGACCTTACTTCCTTAACAAGACTCCTATAGCACAAGAAGTAAAATCAAGAATCAATAAATGGGATAAAAAGCTTCTTCTCAGCCAAAGAAACAATCAATGAAGTGAACAGAGAACCTACATTCTGGGAACACATTTTTGCCACATGCACATCAGATAGAGCACTAATCTCCAGGATATATAAAGAACTCAAAAAACTTAACACCGAAAAACAAACAACCCAATCAATAAATGGGCTAAGGAGCTGAACAGACACTTCTCAGAAGAAGATATACAATCGATCAACAGACATATGAAGAAATGTTCAACATCTCTAGCAATTAGAGAAATGCAAATCATAACTACTCTAAGATTTCATCTCACTCCAGTCAGAATGGCAACTATCAAGAATATAAACAACAATAAGTGTTGGCGAGGTTGTGGGGGAAAAGGCATGCTCATACATTGCTGGTGGGACTGCAAATTGGTACAACCAATCTGGAAAGCAGTATGGAGGTTCCTTAGAAAACTTGAAATGGAACCACCATTTGACCCAGCTATCCCACTCCTCGGTCTATATCCAAGAGACTTAAAAACAGCATACTGCAGTGATGCAGCCACTTCAATGTTTATAGCAGCTCAGTTCACAATAGCTAAACTGTGGAACTAACACAGATGCCCTTCAATAGATGATTGGATAAAGAAACTGTGGTATATATACATAATGGAATATTACTCAGCAATAAAAGAAAATAAAATTGTGGCATTTGCAGGTAAATAGGTCGAGTTGGAGAACATTATGCAAAGTGAAGTAAGCCAATCCCAAAAAACCAAAGGCCAAATGTTCTCTCTGATAAGTGGATGCTGATGGGGGAGGGGACATGGGAAGAATGGAGGAACTTTGGTCAAAGGGGAGGGAAGGGGGAAGGGTGTGGGACAGTAAAGATGGTGGAATAAGATGGACATCACAGCCCTAGCTTCATGTATGACTGCATATATGATGTGATTCTACATCACGTACAACCAGAGAAATGAAAAGTTGTGCTCCATCTGTGTACAATGAATCCAAATGTATTCTGCCATCATGTATACCTAAATAGAATAAATAAATAAATAAATAAATAAATAAATAAATAAATAAATAAAATGTTGAATTTATTATTTTATAAAAAAATTATGTAAGGGGCTGGGATTGTGGCTCAGTGGTAGAGCACTTGCCATGCATGTGTGAGGCACTGGGTTCGATCCTCAGCACCACATAAAAAGAAATAAAATAAAGATATTGTGTCCATCTACAACTGAAAAAATATTTTAAAAAAAAATTATGTAAAAAACATTAAGTGAAAATAAAGAGAATAATCAAGTTGTTTCATGGACTGGAAATTGACTTACTAATTCGTTTTCATTTCCAAACCTCATCAAGCAGTCACTACATTTATGAGATAAATTATGAGATAAGTTAGCCGAATGCTTGAAATCTAGATGAACTTTAAAATCTTCAATCTATCCTGTTGAATATTTGCAATATTGACATAAATAAATCCCTTCAGATAGATGTGAATTTTAATGCTTGCAATATTCTAGCATGCTTGAAAAGCTCTTCCCACAGTCATCAAAAACATGAGGAAATATTTTACTATGTTTAATAGCAACATTCCTGTTAACATTTGTGTGAAGTCTACTCTGAAAACCACATACTTGACATACAAAGAAGTTCTTACATTTGTCAAAGGCAATTTTGCTTAAGAGGCTATATTGCTCGTGTTCTCCATTGTTACACTTACTGCTTAGTTCTATAAATTTACATGCATGTTCATTTACCACATGGCTATGCAAGTCTTCTGGATCATTCCTTTCATGTTCACAGAACTGACATAAGTACTGTTCACCACAGATGTGCTCCTGGAAAAGTAGGTAGAGTTCACTGCTTGAGGAGAACTGCACATCACATTGCTCACACATATACAGGTGATCACTAAATTGGGTGTTTGCAATGTGTTGGCTGAGCTTCTCAAAAATTAGTTCTCTAATTGCCATATTTACAAATGTAGGGATTCTCTTGTAGTTTGGCATGTTCAATCAGAAGTATGTTGGTAGAGAAGCTTTCCTTGGGGCTGGGGTTGTGGCTCAGCAGTTGAGCACTTGCCTTGCATGTGTGAGGCACTGGGTTCGAGCCTCAGCACCACATAAAATAAATAAAGGGGCCATTTCTCTTGGACATGCTCTGATGGACGAGAGGATTCGGCCCGAGAGCGTGTATACTAATAAAGCCTTGCCGAGTGGCTTAATTCATCTCCTCCCTGGTCGTCTGATCTTTACATAATGGTGTGCGAAACCTGGGAGGGTTTTGAACCTCCTCCGCACCAGGGTTGAGGCAAGCCCTCCAAACCGAACCGGGAGAACTCCTGAGCCGCTTCCTGTCTTTCTCACCCGGACCAACAAGAGTGAGGTAGGCCCCCCCCCTCCCTTTGACTTCTCAGCTTGCCCCACCCCCACCGTTAGCTCCAGAGGCCCATCCTGTAGGTCGCACGTGTGCGTGGGCTCTCTGTCCGCTCAAGGCCACGTAGATTGGGAAGATGTTCCCAGTCCCCATGTTAGCCACTCGCTGTCTGCCGTCTGGCCCCAGAAAGTTCAAAGGATGCTTCAATTTTCCACCTGGCCCCCGCTCTCCCGTGGGCGCATACATTCTTTTGGGACGCCATTTTATGTTTCCGCCCACTTCCCTGGAACTGCTGAGAAGTCACAGGGAACCCCAACTCTTCTCTAGACCTCGGAACTCCACTGTACTATGGCTTAGATAACAGACCAAAATGGCCTCTAGGGGGAACTTTGATTTTCAAATCCTCACTGATTTGGCTAATTTTTGTCACCGGATGGGGAGATGGACAGAAATTCCTTTCATCAAGGCTTTGTTGGAAGTGCGCTCTCGCCCCTCCCTCCCTTTCCCATCTGTTCTGTCTTCTCAAGTTTTTCTCGCTAACAAAAATCCCTTTCCCATTTACTCCTCTATCTCCTTTCTCATGCGCCGTGCCGAAGGGGTCCTGCTGCTCGAGACGGCTGACGCCGGGGCCGGGCTCGCGCTTCCCGCCGCTGTGGAGCCCATCTGCCCCGCCTCCCTTCATTTCTCGCTGTGCTCTCGCCCCTTCCCTCTCTAAAGCCAAAACAGTTCCCCAGCAGTTTCCCGCCGGAGAAAACAAAGCAGGCCTCAGTCCCACTGCCAGAAGGCAGGAACAAGGCATTCACCGGAGCCCGCCCGCCCGCCTCCCCTCACTGTCGGCTCCCCCGAGCTGCAGCGCTGCCTTCCCGGGAGGCAGAGCTGACCTCGGTCTCAGTGCGGGACGACAGAGACACAGCATTGGGCGGAGCCCGCCCTGCATCTCTGCATCTCTGCATCTCTCGCTTTGTCCACATGCGCCACTCCACTCCGGCGACCAGCATGGCTGCTCTCGTCGTGCTACCAGCTGGAGCTCTCTCTCACTCGTCTGTGAGCTACCAAGCCAACCACCCTGCATTTTTTAATGTTTACCAGCCGTATCATTTTTTTTCTAAGACTCTTTTCTTAACTTCTATATTTTTGTTATCAAAATTGGCACAGATAATGAGCGCTTATCAATTAAACCTAAAAAATGGATCCAAATACCTTTAATTCACGTGAGTTAAAAGGTTCAATTTAAATTGGGTAAACAAAAATAAAGACGTCTTTAAAATTACTCAACTCACAAGTCTTTCTAGATAGTCAAAGGACTAATAACATGTTAATGTCTAGAAAATGTCTAATATATATCTCATTGTCAAAAATTTCTTCAAGGGAAAAATGTTACTGTTAAATACGCTTGTCTAATGTCTTGTTTTTTTTGGTTTTTTTTGTTTTTTAAATATTTATTTATTTATTTTTTAGTTTTAGGTGGACAGAATATCTTTGTTTTTATGTGGTGCTGAGGATCGAACCCAGTGCCTCACGCGTGCTAGGCGAGCACGCTACCACTGCGCCACAATCCCAGCCCCTGTCTTGGTTTTTTTTTTAATGAAAATAAGCAAATCAGATCTGATATTGAGTACTCAAACGTGTTTGTTAGATAAAATGTTAACTGTTAAATCCAATACCAAATACTTTTAATTCCTTTAAATTCCATAGGGTAACATTTTGATGTTTTCATAAATGGTAATTTTATCAAGGGGATATAAAATTGCTTTGTCATCATTAGAAACAAAATTACTTAATTTAAAGCCCAACAGGTATAATTCTATATACTTAAACATTGTGTTCTCATAAGTGGTAAATGAATGTAATTCTCTAACCCAGCCTAATTCTATCTTAGGATTGAAAGCCAATTGGACAAGAGGTCATAAAGGTTTATTTTTGTATTACTTGTTTGGACTATGATTGGCTTTGATTAGATAATTATGCTTCTTCAAATCTAAACAGCACCCTCATGCTGAAACCTGAGTTTCCTCCTTATCTAGGATGCTAAGCTATGTAAATCATTGGTTTGGCATCTGCCTCTGTATTACCCTATCAGTTGTGAATTCCTAAGATACTTACCTTAATAATTCTCTGTGTTACAGAAACTTCCCTGCTTCCCGCAGAGGATAGCCATCATGTGACTAATATGAGCTTACTTAATTTAAATCTAAAGGTTAAAGTCAATTGTCCTTTCTTTCAACACAAATGTTTATAAATCTCTAAAGGTTTTTACTGTTTCATTTAAAGTACTATAAATAACATAAGGTATTTCTTATCATTGAAATGAAGTAATTTGCCTAACTTCAGAAACTGTGATTAAACATCATTGCAATTATGGTGCTGCCTGTTCTATTTTTATGTTAAATATGTTCATTTCTTTCAGACATACTACCTTTAAAGTAAAAAGTTTTAAAAGAGCAGTATATCAAGCTGATGTTCTCCAAACTGAACTTATATGCTATCAATTTATATCATTTAATGTTTTATAACTGAACCTATCATCAATAAGGGTTTAAGTTATTTTTACATCAGAGTGATCTTTTAAATAAATTAGGACCTAATCTATTTAATATTCTGCTAAGATTTTACAAGGAGCCCTGTCTTACCTGAGATAGTTCTGTCTCCCAGCTTACTACAATGGCCTCAGAATAGACGAGACTCCAGTTCATTTAAAGATATGTTCAAAGGATTAATTTTGTTGTAAAGATCATTAAGACCTCAGACAGGGATATAATATATAACTCAGCCAAACTTTTTTTTTTTTTTTTTTAGCTGTAGATGGACACAGTGTTTTCTTTTATTGCTTTGTATGTGGTGCTGAGGATCAAACCCAGGGCCTAAGAAGGCTCCCCTCTTTTTTTGCATGCGAGGCAAGCGCTCTACCACTGAGCTACAATCCCAGCCCCATAACTCAGCCAAACTTTTTTTTTTAATATATATTTTTTTTAGTTCTAGATGGACATAATGTCTTTATTTTATTGCTTTGTATGTGGTGCTTAGGATCAAATCCAGGGCCTCACGCATGCGAGGCAAGCGCTCTACCGCTGAGCTACAATCCCAGCCCAACTCAGCCAAACTTTAAGAAAGCTGTTACACAAACTAAATATGTTTTGCTGTTGTTAATTTTATTTTGTATTTTCCTGAAACTCTAACTATTGCCTGTTAATGTTTTACAGAGGTACTACTTCAAGAACAACCAATCCAAATTATTTTAAGATAGATCAGCCACCACCTATAAGATAGACCTTAAAGTTAAAGCCCAGTACCCTTACTTTATAACTGGTGAGATTGGCTTGCTGAGTGTTTAAGATCAAGACTCAAAAACTAAAATTAAATTAAAGGGCCAAGAAAACCAATATTTGGCTTTTGCCCTTTGAGTCAACCTGAATCCAAGCAATGAGGAAACTTCTCTAAGAGGCTCTCTGTACCTCGGCTGCAGGACCTCCTGTTCAGGGAGATTTCTGAGACCACTAGAGAATTAAAGAGCCAATCAAATGCCATATGATGAAGAGGAAGGTCACCGAAAAGGGAACTGTCCCTCTTGCAAGCCACTTGTGGTCAGCGCCACACCTCGACCTGTCCTAACGCAGATGGCACTAGCAGAGCTAACTTGCTGCCTTCAAGTTCCTCAAGGATGCCTCCCAGGAAAACAAAAGATGACTCTTAACAATAGGTTAGAACAAAAGTCAATTTGACTTACTTCATCTTAAACACCTAGCAAAACCAAGAACACAGCTGTTCCTGGGCATTTAAAATAGTTTAAAGATAGACATCTGTGACATTCAAAACTAAATACTGTGTTTACATGCCTCGTCCTCTCCAGCCTTGTTATAGGGACTTAACTGTACAATGAGGCTGAATTACCATGACTTGTTATCACCTCCCTCTCTAGGCCATCTTTCTATTGATAATAGTTGGGCTCCCCTTGGCCCCCATTCACTACCTCTGGGCTAGGGCAAGAGGACTTGATTATGCAGTAATCGCTACTTAAAAACTTAAACAAATTTCATTACAGAATAGACCAGCCTTGGACTGGTCCATCACACTGGACTCCCACCAAACTCAAAATTTCTCGGCAGCTCCCTTCTTTTTCTGCTAATCAGTAATCTGTCCCAAGCTTCTGTTCCTACCCACAGGTGATGTTTCTACATTCAAACAACATGACTGACAACCAGAGGCTCCCACACCCCTGCATCTGCCTCCCTGCCTGACAAACGCCCTGGCCGCACCCCCATCTCTCGATGCCCCCAATCCCGCACGAAGTAGCCAGACAGAATCTGCTGTCCTATATCACCAAAAAGGCTAGGATGTTAGGTCTGGTCAGGGTCTAAGATGTCCAATTAGGGGGACCGGTCAGCAGCTGCAAAGTGGAGCTGCAAGCCAGATGTGACGTCACCAGTAGACACGCCTCCTGTCAATCAGCGGGTTTTCCTGACCTATCCAGGAAGGACTCTGGCCTTCTTTCCTGCCCTCAAGCCCTCCCCTTCCTGACTGGGCTTTCTTGAAATTCTCTGTGCACAGAAGCTCCAGCACCATTTTTCTCAGACACGCTCTGATGGACGAGAGGATTCGGTCCAAGAACGTGTATTCCAATAAAGCCTTGCCAAGTGGCTTTAAAAAAAAATAAAATAAAATAAAATAAAATAAATAAATAAATAAAGGTATTGTATTCTTCTACAACTAAAAAAATAAAAAAAAAAAAAGCTTTCCTTGCATACTCGACACACATTTGAATCAGTACGTTTATATTTCAGGATCATATGCTGCTTTAAATCAGAAAAAATATTCACTATTCAATTCATAAAGTTCACATTTATAGAGGCCACTGCTATTAGCCCTCAGTAAAGGCCATTTCTGGGCAGTCACATTCAAAGCTTGGCTCTTGTCAAGAGTTTTACAAATTGTAGCTGGTGGTTCTTCATCAGTTTGGTCTTGGAGGCTCTCGGAGGAATTGTTTTCTGTCTCTATGTCATACTCCTCAGAAATCACATGCACTTCCACAGCAATGGGGACATCTTCAGTGGTGTGAACTTCTATAGGACTCTCCTCTTGAGTTTGCTGGTTGATTGATTTGGGTGAGTGACACTCTGCATCACAAATTTCCACATCAGCAGATTTTTCTGTAGAAAAGGCAGTGTGGTCTATAATTCTAAGTATAGGACTGGGAAATGCACAAATGACAGCAATGCAGCACTGGACAAGATGCAGGTGTAGAGTGGCAGTGGGAAGTAAGTTGGAGGGGCAGCATCAGGAACTGTGTTTTCTACCACTTCCATGCCAGTGGGTACCCAAGGGCAGGGCAGCTGCTGGAGCCATGAGTTTTACCCTCAGCTCCTTCACTTGTGATGTACACCCAGGAGAGAACCTTGACTGAAACCTGTTGAAGTTCCTATCTGCCTTGTTCATGAACAACTGGGAGCCAGACTGCAGGTGGGGCCTTAAATGACTTATGGCATGAACTTTAAATGTAAAGTTAAAGTACACAGATGTTGGTTGCTAAACAATACAGCTATGTTCTATCAAGCTTCTCCACACATGCCTCTCCCCAAGAGAACAGAGATTTCAAAAATGCCTCTTATCATTTAAACACAACATAAACAAATCTCCAAATTCTTATCTCTCCAAAAGTTATTCTATCTCACACCCCTGAAATGGAATGCTGAGCATTATTTACACCTACTCAGAAAATGTTATATCTTCACTGAGAAATAAGTGGTCCTTTTAACTTTCTAACTGCAGTTGTTCAATGAAAATAAGTTTGTGGGGAATAAAAAGGTTCAGTGTTGAGATAAGCACCAATTAGCACCCTCTTGCTTATTTATTTCCTGACTATTGAATAGATGGCTAAATCTCTCTAAATGAGAGTCATCTTTTACAAGGGTAAACACCAGATTGTTCCTACACAACATGTAGATAAGACATAGATAAAATGTAGTATATGCATTCTCAAATTAAGTATGCATGATTTACAAGATATATGTTTTAATTAGGAAAGAGAAATCTAAGAACCCAACGCTGCTTAGGCACTGCCTTTAATAATCAACTGAAAAGGTTGATCTCCCTAATTTAGTGATCCAATTGTTAAAATCTATTTCAGTGGGATCTACTAACTCTTATTTGTGAAAACACAAATTTTCTCTTTACTCTTGCAAAACTTAGAGGTTGCTTTTTCTTTTCACCTGGCAAAGGGATGATGAAAAGAAAAACTAGGAAAGTAGTGTGTATGAGAGAGAATTCCTTTTCCCCAATATTCCAATCAATAGTTTCTTCAATTGTTAAAAAAAATAGTGAGGTTTAAAGCATATTCTTTAGAGGAAATCTAACCCAGATTAGACTCCTCCTTTTAGCATTCATTTGCTTGTTCTTATCTTTTTTTTTTTTTTTTTTTTTTGGTACCAGGGATTGAACTCAATCACTGAGCCACATCCCCACCCCTATTTTGTGTTTTTATGTAGAGACAGGGTCTCACTGAGTTGCTTTGCGCCTCGCCATTGCTGAGGCTGGCTTGTTCTTATCTTTTAAAATGCTGACCTAGTCAAATTACTAGGAGGGAGGATTTCATTGGGTAACATTTGCAAAGTACTCAACCCAGTGCCTCACATATCACTAAGGCTGCCTGTGATGAAAGAAGTTAGTAGTTAGGAGATCAGCTAAGTTGCATATCTTGCCTATTTGGCGAATCATCCTTATTTCAGTTTTTTCACACACAAACGGATGAAAAATGTCTATGAATCTATCCCTTTTGTATCTCGGACATTAAAGGCACATTAATGTGCACATTAAAGTGCACTAGGACCCGTCCTGTCCTTCAAACTCCGGGTCACACTGTCCGGTGCCGGTCCCTCCGCAGGAATGCCTGCTACTTTGGAACACGTTAAGCAGGGTTCTAGGGAATCCTGGGATCCCCCACCCCACCCCAGGATCAGGTCCTGAGCCCCACGCGCTGCAGCTAGGCTTAGCCCTGGCTGCAGGCGGTTCGGAAGGAGGCAGTAGGGACTGCGTCCCACCGAGGGTACAGGATTTTCGAGCTGGAGGCGCTGGGGGACGCTCTCGCGCATCTTCACCGAAGCCGGTGCAGTGTACAGGGATGCGCCGGACCCTATCCCTTTTATGCCTGCGGGGCCGGGAGACCCCCTCTGCGCCTCAGCTAGGCCTCTCTGCGTGCTTCGAAGAGCGGGAAACCCTAGCAGCGGCGATTATGCCAGGAACCCACAGGTACTGGGCTTCAGGAGTCCCTGGCCGCGCAGGCCTAAAAAGGAGAGCCAGTTGGTCCTCACCCAGGATCTGCTGGCGCCGGTCAGCGTGGGGCTGGTCGGTGTAAACCCACTCGAAATCTTCTCGTGACACGCGGCTCCCCATGGAGGCGACGGCGACAGCGGCTCACAGGCCTGCTCGGGGCTCTCGCTCCCAGCCAGCCCTTTCGAGAAAGGCTAAGTGGGAATGGTAGGCTGGATCCTGCAGGAGGCTGGACCAGCCTCGGGAGTCAGACAAGGGCGGAGCCCGGAGACCTGGCCCCCGCCCTCGGCCCAGATGTCTGGGAGTGGCTGGAGATGCCAACGCCTAAAGGTTACCACACCGGACAGGATTCCGTAGCTCTTTGCCGCTGGCTTCTGAGGTTCTGGGACTCTTGGAGCGCCTAGGAGTCCCAGCCCATCCGTGCACAGTGCCGGTGCTCGAGCCCTGGAAAAGGTGGACAAGAAAAGAAAGATTTCCAGTTAGATGAGGCTGCGGCTTTAGATTGTCTGGGGCATGAGGGTAGGGGAATACCCCGAGGAGGCTGCAGCTCCACCGAGTCATGAGGATCCTTGGCATTAATAAGTGGCCGCTGGGACAAGTTCTCCTTCCCTCCCTCCTTCCTTCCTTCCTTCGTTCTCTCCCTCCCTCCTTCCTTTCTTCTTTCAATATTGAGGCATAGTCTCTCGAAATTGCCATGGCTGGCCTCTAATTTTCCATCCTTCTTCCTCAGCCTCCCCAGTAGCTGGGCATACACCAGTGCATCTAGCCAAGTTTTGTTGTTTTTTTTTTTTTGTACTAGGGATTGAACTCAGGGACACTCAACCACTGAGCTACCTCCCGCCCTATTTTTATTTATTTTTTTTATTTTTTATTTTTTTAAAGATTTTTTTTTAATTTGTAGATGAACACAATGTCTTTATTTTATTGCTTTGTATGTGGTGCTGAGGATCGAACCCAGGGCCTCACGCATGCGAGGCAAGCGCTCTACTGCTGAGCTACAATCCCAGCCCCCTATTTTTATTTTATTTAGAGATAGGGTCTCACTTAGTTGCTTAGTGCCTCACTTTTGCTGAGGCTGGCTTTCAACTCGCAAGCCTCTTGCCTCAGCCTCCCGAGTTGCTGGGATTACAGGCGTGCGCCACTGAGCCCGGCAAAGTTTTAATTTTAATAGCCCATTATCCATTATACCATTTTAAACTGCCTTTTGAAACTGATACATCTGTGGGAAAAGCAGAATGTATGGCAATTAGACATCAAAAAAATAATAATAAAGCATTCCTGTGAGAGGGGAAAATAATGTGGAATTTGTGATTCTAATGTAACAATTTCACTTAGAAGATGATCGCTAAGCCTTGCATGTATGTGTAACAAATTATCAACCCCAACCTCTTCTTGAAAGGGGGAACATTTTGTTTCAAAATCAATTATCATTTCTGTTCAAAAAAGAAAGAAAGATTACAAAGATAACCAGACATGATGTGCCTCCTAATGAAAGGACACACACACACACACACACACACACACCATACCACATCATAAACTGGTCAAACCTCTGGATCAAACTGCTAACCTACAGAAAATGACAGAGAAACATGTGAAAGTACATCACCAGGATGCATTTAGTGAAACATATCTATGAGAAACTGGTTTCGATTTTTCTTTTACAGCACTGGGAATGGAGTCCAGGGCCTCACATATGCTAGGAAAGTGCTAAAGTGTTCTACCACTGAGCTACATCCCAGACTTTATTATTATTATTATTATTATTATTATTATTATTATTATTATTATTATTATTATTTTAAGAAAGGATCTTGCTACAATGTCCAGCTGGCCTCCAAATTGTGATCCTCTTGCCCCAGCCTGTGGAGTAGCTGGGATTACAGGCGTATACCACCAAACCAGGCCTAGGTTCCTTAACAAATAAAATGCAAGGAAAAAAAAAAACAAAAGGGAAATCTATAAGACTATAAGACTTCTCTTTGAAAAAAATCAGTTAAATGCAATGTGTTGACCTTATTAAGATTCTGATTCAAAATTTTTTTTACAATTGAAAAGAGATCATTTAATTCATCTATTAATTAGATAGGTAAAGGTATTAGAAAATTATTATGAATTTCTTAAGTGTGATAATAGCATTATGACTATAGTTTCTTTAAAGATTTTCTTAGAGAGAAATACCAGATAAACACCAGGGGGTATATCTAAACTAAAACAACTAAATTATGGTACATGCAATTAACCATGCAAAATTATGCTAAGCCACCACTAAAAATGCAGAAGTTATTTATATGTTATTATGAATTGGTTTCCAAAATTTACTATTAGATGCAAAACAGCAGAAGGTGTATGAAGGGAGATGTATATATACATAATATAATATATGCAGATTTTGAAAAAAATGTATTTTTTTTTAAATATGAATTTTGGTACTCTGAAAAAAAGGTGAAGATCTTGAGCTACAAAATCATTATGTGAGCTGATGCCCATTTAAATTATATTTTAGCATGCTTTTCAAATTTTTCTCAGAATTTTTAAATTAAAGGTGTAAACCTATAATCCCAGTGACTTGGGTGGCTGAGGAAGGAAGATCCCAAGTTTGAGGCCAGCCTCACCAATTTAGAGATCCTTAAGCAATTTAGTGAGATCCTATCTCAAAATAAAATATAAAAAGGACCGAGGATGTGGCTCAGTGGCTAAGTGCCTTTGGGTTCAATCTCTAGTACCAAAATAAATAAATACATAAATGCCCATTTTTTTCCTTGTATTTGGAGTCAAGCCTAATCTCTCTGCCCTATTTTTTTTTCAATTGTAGATGGACACAACACCTTTATTTTTTATTCATTTTTATTTTTTTTATGTGGTGCTGAGAATCCAACCCAAGTGCCTCACACATGCCAGGCAAGCGCTCCACCACTGAGCCACATTCTCAGCCCCTCTAAATAAAGTCTTCCTTATAAATTTAACAAGAGTTAGAAAAATCATTTAAAATTTGTTTTGGAGCTTTATAATTATATGCAGTAATTGAGTTCATTTGGACAAAACCATACAAACCAGGAATTTGATTTTAAGCCCCATTCTCCCTCCCCCTATTGTCTCTCCTGTTCTCAAATTTTCTTTATTCTACATATACATAAAGATGAAATCCCTGGCAAATCACATACAAAAACATATTAAAAAGATGGTGCACCACGATCAAGTGGGGTTCATCCCAGGGATGCAAGTTGGGTTCAACATATGGGAATCAATAAATGTAATACATGACATCACCAGACTTAAAGACAAGAATCATATGATATCTCAATAGATGTTGAAAAAAACACTTGACAAAATACAGCACCTCGTCATGTTCAAAACACTAGAAAAACTAGGAATAGTAGGAACATACCTCAACATTGTAAAAGCTATTTATGTTAAGCCCAAGGCCAACATCATTCTAAATGGAGAAAAATTGGAAGCATTCCCTCTAAAAACTGGAACAAGACAGGGATGCCCTCTTTTGCCACTTCTGTTCAACATAGTTCTTGAAACCCTAGCCAGAGCAATCAGATAGAGGAAAGAAATTAAAGGGATATGCATAGGAAAAGAAGAAATCAAACTGTCATTATTTGCTGATGACATAATTCTATACTTAGAGGATCCAAAAAATTCCACCAGAAAACTTCTAGAACTAATAAATGAATTCAGCAAAGTAGCAGGATATAAAATTAACACCCATAAATCAAATGCATTTTCATACATAAGTGATGAATCCACTGAAATAGAAATTAGGAAAACTACTCCATCAAAATTGCCTCAAAAAAGATAAAATACCTGGGAATCAATCTAACAAAAGAGATGAAAGACCTCTACAATGAAAACTACAGAACACTAAGGAAAGAAATTGAAGAAGACCTTAGAAGATGGAAAGATCTTCCATGTTTTTTGATAGGCAGAATTAATATTGTCAAAATGGCCATACTACCAAAACTGTTATACAGATTTAACACAATTCCTATTAAAATCCCTATGATATTCTTCGTAGAACTAGAAAAAGTAATCATAAAATTCATTTGGAAAAATAAGAGACCCAGAATAGCCAAAACAATCCTTAGCAAGATATGTTGAAGCAGGAGGCATCACAATATCAGACCTTAAACTATACTACAGAGCAATAGTAACAAAAACGGCATGGTATTGGCACCAAAATAGACATGTAGACCAATGGTACCAAATAGAAGATACAGAGAAAAACCCACATAAGTACTGTTATCTCATACTAGACAAAAGCACCAAAAACATACATTGGAGAAAAGATAGCCTCTTTAACCAATGGTGCTGGGAAAATTGGAAATCCATATGCAGCAAAATGAAACTAAACCCCTAACCCTCACCATGTGTAAAACTCAACTCAAAGTGGATCAAGGACCTAGGAATTAGACCAGAGACCCTGTGCCTAATAGAAGAAAAAATAGGCCTAAATCTTCATCATGTGGGATCAGGCCCTGACTTCCTTAAGAAGACTCCTAAAGCACAAGAAGTAAAATTAAGAATAAATGGGATGGATTCAAACTAAAAAGCTTCTCAGCAAAAGAAACAATCAATGATGTGAAGAAAGAGTCTATAGAGTGGGGGAAGATCTTTACCACACGCACACCAGATAGAGCACTAATCTCCAGGATATATAAAGAACTCAAAAAACTTAAAAAAAAAAAACAACCCAATCAATAAATGTGCTAAGGAGATGAACAGACACTTCTCAGAAGAAGATATACAAGCAATCAACAAATATATGAAAAAATGTTCAACATCTCTAGTAATTAGAGAAATGCAAATCAAAACTACTGTAAGATTTCATCTCACTCCAGTCAGAATGGCATTTATCAAGAATACAAACAACAATAAGTGGTGGCAAAGATGTGGGGGAAAAGGCACACTCATACATTGCTGGTGAGACTGCAAATTGGTGCAACCACTTTGGAAAGCAGTATGGAGATTCCTTAGAAAACTTGGAATGGAACCACCTTTTAACCCAGCTTTCCTACTCTTTGGTCTATATCCAAAGGACTTAAAATCAGCATACTATAGTGATGCAGCCACTTCAATGTTTATAGCAGCTTGATTCATAATAGCTAAACTGTGGAATCAACCTAGATGCCCTTCAATAGATGAATGGATAAAGAAACTGTGGTATATATACACAATGGAATATTACTCAGCAATAAAAGGGAATAAAATTATGGCATTTGCAGGTAAATGGATGGAGTTGGAGAATATCATGCTAAGCGAAGTAAGCCAATCCCCCAAAACCAAAAGCCAAATATTTTCTCTGATTAGTGGATGCTGATCCATAATAGGGGTGCGGGGACAATGGAAGAACTTTGGATTGGGCAGAGGGGAGGGTGGGGAGGGAAGGCAGCATGGAGCAGGAAAGATGGTGGAATAAGACGGACATCATGGGCTGGGATTATAGCTCAGCGGTAGAGCACTTGCCTCGCATGCTTGAGGCCCTGGGTTCAATCCTCAGCACCACATACAAACCAATAAAATAAAGACATTGTGTCCATCTATTCAAAAAAAAAAAAAAGACGGACATCATTACCCTAGGTACATGTATGACAGCACGAATGTTGTGACTACATCATATACAGAGAATTGAGATGTGCTCTATTGCTGTACGATGAATTGAAATGCATTCTGCTGTCATGTATAACTCAGTAGAATAAAAAAAAAATGATAAAGGCTGGGGTTGTAGCTCAGTGGTAGAGCGCTTGCCTCTCACATGTGAAGCTCTGGGTTCGATCCTCAGCACCACATAAAAATAAACAAAATAAATATGTTGTGTACATGTATGACTAAAAAAATAAAAATAAATTAAAAAAAGATAAAGTTCCCTTTGGTTCCTTTATATATGAATATAAAATGATTTTGTTTAATTCATTCCACATTTCTTCCCCTTTCCCTCACTATTGTTCTCTTTCTTCTATTACACTGATCTTTCCTGTATCTTTTTGATTTCTGTTCCCCTCTTCCCTGCCTTCTTTACTTTGATTTGCTCTAGCTTCCACATAAGAGAGAAAACATTCGACCCTTGATTTTCTCCATTTCCATCCATTTACTGACAAAGGCCACTATTTCATTCTACTTTATGACTGAGTAAAACTACATTGTGTGTGTGTGTGTGTGTGTGTGTGTGTGTGTGTGTGTGTGTATCACATTTTCTTAATCCATTCATTTATTGATTATTGATGAGCATCTAGGTTGATTCCATAATTTGGCTATTGTGAATTGTACTGCTATAAACATTGAGATGGCTGTGTTGCTATAGTATGCTGATTTTACATCTTTTGGATAAATACTGAGTAGTGGGATAGCTCTATCATACGGTGATTCCATTCCTTGTGTTTTGAGGAATCTCCACACTGCTTTCCAGAATGATTGTACTAATTTGCACACCCTCCAACAATGTATGAGTGTACCGTTTCCCCCACATCTTCACCAGCATTTATTATTATTTGTGTTCTTGATAATTGACTTTCTGACTGGAGTGAGATGAAATCTTAGTGTAGTTTTCATTTTCATTTCCCTAATTGCTACAGATGCTGAACAATTTTTCACTTATTTTTTGCCCATTTATATTTCTTTTTTTGAGAAGTTTCTGTTTAGATTAGTTATTTTGCCCACTTATTGATTGGACTATTTGTTTTTTTGGTATTGAGTTTTTTGAGTTCTTTATATAATCTAGATATCAATCTCCTGTCAGAGCAGCTGGCAAATATTTTCTCCCATTCTGTGTGCTCTTTCTTCATGCTCCTAATAATTTTCTTTACTGTGCAGAAGCTTTTAAATTGATGGCATCCCACTTATTGATTCCTGGTTTTATTTCTTTTTTTAAATATATATATATTTTAGTTATAGATGGACACAATATCTTTATTTTTATTTATTTTATGTGGTGCTGAGGATCAAACCCAGTGCCTCATGCATGCGAGGCGAGCACTCTACCACTGAGCCACAATCCCAGCCCCTGGTTTTATTTCTTGAGCTTTCTGGGTCTTGTTGAGGAAGTCTGTGCTTGAACCTATATGATGGAGTGTTGACCCTGTTTTCTTCTAGCAGTTGCAAGGCTTCTGGTTTAATTTCTAAGTCTTTGATAAATTTCAATTTGACTTTTGCACAGGGTATTCCTTCCCTTCCCATTTCATGGAATAACTTGAAAAACAATGGGGTTAGTTCTTCTTTAAAGATCTGGTAGAACTCTGCTGACAACCAATCTGGTCCTGGGCTTTTCTTTGTTGGCATGCTTTTAACTGCTCTTTCAATTTCATTACTTGATATTGGTCTGTTTAAGTCTTCTATATCTTCCTGGTTCTATTTGGGCAAATCATACATATCTGTAAACCTATCATTGTCTTCTAGAATTTGCAGTTTATTGGACTATAAGATTTCAAAATAGTTTCTAATGATCTTCTGAATTCCAGAAGTGTCTGTGGTAATACCTCCTTTTTCATTTTTTGGGGGTGTACTGGGGATTAAACTCAGGGGTACTTGACCACTGAGCCACATCCCCAGCCCTATTTTGTGTTTTTTTTTTTTTTATGTAGAGACAGGGTCTCACTGAGTTGCTTAGCACCTTGCCGTTGCTGAGGCTGGCTTTGAACTGGCGATTCTTCTGTCTCAGCCTCCCAAAGTGCAGGGATTACAGGTGTGCGCCACAGTGCCTGGCTTCTTTCTTTTGATTAGTTTGACTAAGGATTTATCAATCTTACTTATCCTTCCAAAGAACCAACTCTTTGTAGTGTTGATCTTATTTTTTAAAAATTCTCAATTTCATTAATTTTGGCACTGATTCTTAATATTTTTTGTCTTCTACTGACTTTGGTGTTATCTTGTTCTTTTTCTAAGGCTTTGAGGTGGAGTAAAAGCTTATTTATTTGGGATATCTCTCTGTATTTCTCTGTCTCTTTGTCTCTCTCTTTTTCTCTCTTTGATGTAGGCACTCAATGAAACAAATTTTCCTCTTAGTACTGCTTTCATACTGTCCCAGAGATTTTGGTATGTTGTATCATTTGTTTCTAAAAATATTTTGTCTCATTTTTTCTTTGATCCATTCTTAATTTTAAAAAATATTGTTTAATCTCCATGTATTTGTGTAGTTTCTATTATTTTCTTGCTGTTGATTTTAGTTTTATTCCATTATGGTCTGATAGAATGCATGAGATTATATCAATTATTTTATATTTGCTAAGACATATTGTACATAGAATATGGTTTTGAAAAATTTCTATAAACTGCTGAGAAGAAGGTGAATTCAGCTGTTTTGGGGCAAAATATTCTATAGATGTCTGTTAGGTCCATTTGATTTATAGTATTTTTTAGGCTGGATATATCTTTATTGATTGTATAAGCATGACTTTTTAGTTTGCATTTTAAAAGTTCTTAATGTGTACTAAGAACAGAAAAGTAAACTAAGAGGAATATAAATAAAATACTTTGGAGATTAAAAATTCTTAACACATTATCTAGCTTTCATATCTTCTTGTTGCTCTTGCCAAATGATTTGTAATGAGGCAATCATACCAGTTATTCTGGAACACCCTAGCCAGTCTGCTGTTAAAATCTGTGGTAAATCTGAGTAGTCCCAGATGATACTAGGAAATTTCAGATGAGAGTAATCATATTTTTGAAATGGACATGCTCTTCTAGATAGATGTTTCTTTTCCCATTTATTACATTTTCAAATAGACAATTCACTTTTATGATCATTTTAGTAATTATTCACTTGAGAGCTAAAAAATGGTACTGACTGGTATAGATTGACAGGTATTGACAGCCAATGGGAAGCTTGGTCAGCTTTTAATTCATAAAAGTACAGAAAATATTCTTTATTTACTTCAATCTTTTAATCATGATACTTTTATGGATAAAAGATCCATAAATAAGTAGAACATCCAGAAATAAACCCTGTATATATGTGAACTAAAAGTTCAGTGAAGAGAAGGAAAAATTCTCAAATGCAATTCAACCCACTTCATACTGAACAATAAAGTTAGTTCAACTTACTTTATAACTTTAATGTGGAACATGAAGCTAAGAAGCTTTTGAATTTAAGAGACTATATTACTTAGAAAGGTTTAGGAGGGATGTCTTCAGGTGCAAAATATTGAATGAATACATATTTCTGGTTGGGGATGTAGCTCAATCATACAGCAAGTGCTTATCATGCACAAGGCCCTGGGTTCAATCCCCAGCCCTAAAAAAAAAAAAAGGAAAACAAAAGATAAAATGTAGTAGTAGTTTCTACTTCTTTGAATTTAAGAACTGTTAAATATGACACCATAAAAAAGAATGAAAAGATAAATCAAAAACTGAGAGAAAATATTTCTAACATAATCAAGGAAGGAGTAGTAGTTAAAATGTGAAGGACTCTTAAAAACCAAGAAGAAAATAGGGGTAGAAGTATACAAAAAGTGAGCAAAACAAAGAAAGATTTAACAAAAAAAGGAGACACTAATGCTGTCTCAGTCAAGTTCTCACCAAAAAAAAAACCAGACACTGTTTCAGGTATTTGCAACAAAAGGATTTAGTGCAAGGCACTGACCACACAAGGGACAGGACTGTTGAGAAGCAAATGGGGACAATGTGAAGAGCCACTCCTCATCCCTCCTCAGGTGGGATAATATGCTGCATTACCCAGTGAAAGCAGGAGCTGTGATGGTCGGACACAGCCAGAAAAAACAGCAGCAGGGGAAGCTTGAAGTAGATAAAGGAAAGGAGAAATCACTGGCTTCTCCCTCCCTTCTTCCCTTCAGTGTCTCCCATTAGCCAAACTCAGCCAGAATCCAGCTGGCATTGGAACCTGGAAAACAGGACAGGAAAATGTTGAGGTATGGGTCTGAGGGCAAACAGGCACAGACTGGTGCAAATGGCTCAGGATGATGTAAAAAAAAAAAAAAATCTCACCTTTATTACTGATCAAAGGGTATGTAAATCAAAGGCACAAAACAGTAATATTTCAGAAATTCTTACTTCCAGAATGGAGGCATGAGTACCTCTGTGGATTCATCATAACTGGTGAAAATTTTACAAAACCACTACAACAGCCATTTAAAGTCCTATAAATTGTCCTAAGGGCATACAGCAAATGAAGTAATATTTATCTGAGAAAACCTATATCTTGGTAAGAACAGCAAGTGTCTATGGCACTTGTGGCATGACCTGCTTTCTCTCCCCTCTACCCCAGCATAGCACAGCAGATGCTCCACTCTGGGCAGGTGTGGCCTAAAAGATAAAGCTCCTTATCCCCCAGCTCCCTGTCAAGGACCACAGTGTCTCCCTGGCAGGGTATGTTACCAGTGTTTCTCATCCCTGTCTATGTGCTCTGTGTCACAGAGGCTTAATTCCAGGGGAGTGAAGTCACCTAGTCAAGGGCTCTACTCACCTTCCCATCTGGAACTCATTCATAAGCGGAGGCTCTACACCAGTTGTGGCAGACTGAGACACTATCAGTGTTATGATCTGGATGTGAGGTGTCCCCCAAAAGCTCATGTGTGAGACAATGCAAAGAGGGTTAGAAAAGAAATGACTGGGTTATGAGAGCCTTAACTCAATCAGTGAAATAATCACCTGATGGGATTAATTGAGTGGTAAGTGAAGGCAGGTGGGGTGCGGCTTGAGGAGGTGGGCATTGGGGGCCTGGCTTTGGGGTATATATTTGTATCTCTGCTTTTTGATCATTGTGTGAACTGCTTCTCTCAGCCCCACTCTTCTGCCACGATGTTCTGCCTCACTTTGAGCCCCAAGGAATGGAGCCGGCCTTCTATGGACTGAAATCATGAGCCTCTAAATAAACTTTTCTTCTTCTACAGTTGTTCTAGCTAGATCTTTTAGTCACAGCAGTGAAATAGCTGACTTAACAATCACCTTTGCCTCATTTGCCCATGGAAAAGGGTACGCCAAGAAGACCAGAGGAACCATCCCAACCTTATAAAGCCAGGCTGTCCTTAAAAGGGAAGCAAGCCACTGCTCTTCCTTTATTTCTCCACTGGTCAACTAGGATTTTGTTGAGGCAGAAAGGCAGGCCAGAGGAAGAGAGAGAGTCAAAACTAACCCCAAAGAACTGACTCTATAGAGGACAGAATGTGGGTAGTTCAAGACAAGGGTACATGGAAAACAGTGAGCACTTGGTGGTAAGCAACTAAAAGGGGGCTGGCAGTTCCATGACGACAACAAGCTAAACCATGCACCAACTGGGTTGCCAGAGAAAACCAGGGAAAGAGACAGATGAGAAGAGGTCTCCAGGGGTCAGAAGAAACTTCAGAGACTGGCCTCAAAAATCTATCCCTGGGAGTTTCACACCAGAGTTCCTGCCAACCAGCAGGAGCACAGGAGAGGGCCCAAGACTGCCTTCAGGGACTGCCATGGGAGCCCACCAAGGGCAGACTCTAGACTGCTAGGCACTAGCCACAGGGGAACCCAGGCCCAGGGGAAGGACTGCCTACAGGAACCCCTGCGGGAGACCCAGCCTAAGTGAGGCCCAGGACTGCCCCTAGTTCCTTGCCAGAGTTTCTGCAGACCAGCGGGAGCACAGGAGAGGGCCCAAGACCACTTTCATGGACCACCCAGGGAGCCCAGTCAAGGACTCTCCCATTGCCATTTGAGTTACCTCCACTACCGCCGCCACCATCTTTAGTGGCAGTAATGTCCATCTGGGGACATCTGCTGGGGACTGAAATGAACTCCAAGGTGAGATACAGGTAATCTGTAGTGTCACTACAAGATTATGGGATAGAGGGCTGGGGCTGTGGCTCAGTGGTAAAGCGCTTGCCTAGCATGCGTGAGGCACTGGGTTCGATCCTCAGCACCACATATAAATAATAAATGAATAAAATAAAGATCCATCAACAACTAGAAAAATTTAAAAAAAAAAAAGATTATGGGATAGAAACTGCAATACCTCAGATCAGCATTGCAAGAAAGGAGATACATAATCAACATGAAAATAAAAACAAGAAAAGAAAGTGCCCCAAATAAACCTAGATACTACAATAATAGAACTCATTGACAGCACAGTTGATGAAGACAGAGAAAGAATTCAGAATGTACGTAATTAAAATGATCTGTGAATTAAAGAATGACTTAAGCGAGCGAATACAGGCAAAAATTGATCAATCCAACAAAGAAATAGGAGAGCAAATAAAGGCAACCATTGATCACTCTGGCAAAGAGATAAAAGAGCAAACACAGGTAGCAAAAGATTACTTTAAGAAAGAGCTAGAGATTGTGAAAAAGAACCAATCAGAAATTCTTGAAATGAAGGAAACAACAAACCAAATAAAAAACTCAATAGAAAGCATCACCAGCAGACTAGATCACTTAGAAGACAGAACTTTGGATAATGAAGACAAAATATACAATCTTGAAAATAAAGTTGACCATACAGTAAAGATGGTAAAAGAAATCATGAACAGAACATACAAGAATTATGGGACAACATCAAAAGACCAAATCTAAGATTTATTGAGATAGAAGAAGGCACAGAATTTCAAACCAAAGGAATGCACAATCTTTTCAATGAAATAATATCAGAAAATTTCCCAAACATGAAAAATGAATTGGAAAATCAAATACAAGAGCCTTACGGGACACCAAATGTACAAAATTACAGCAGATCTACACCAAGCCACATTATAATGAAAATGCCCAGCATACAGAATAAGGATAGAATTTTTATTTTTTATTTTTTGGCACCAGGGATTGAACTCAGAGCTACTCTACCACTGAGCCACATCCCCAGCCCTATTTGTGTTTTATGTAGAGAAAGGCTCTCAGAGTTGCTTAGTGCCTCACTGTTGCTGAGGCTGGCTTTGAACTCACGATTCTCCTATCTCAGCCTCCCAAAGTGCTGGGATTACAGGCGTACACCACCAATCTATGAAGACATTATGGAAATAGTGTCATACCCAGTCACCTGCACCAAAGTGCTGACTGTGACCTGCCAGTTCTTTACTGGTGGGCCTGAAAAGCATGTAAAGGGACCGAGATGGAAGCTGCAAATCAACATCCCGGGGATTGAGAAATGTGGACAGAATTGCCAGACAGGTGGCAGCTGCCAATAATAAGCATTAAAACAAAATTTTCTGAGTAAATAAGTTGCTTCATTAAAAACAGGCCAACCATATGAAATGTTGATGAGAACATGCCACAACCGGAATGCTCGTACATGTGTGACGGGGTACAATGTCATAGTCATTTTGGAAAAGAGTTTGGTGTTTCTTATGAGGCTTAACATACACTTGCCATATGACTAACTCAGCCATTCTTCTTCTAGGTACTTTCCCTAGAGAAATCCCTATTCCCCCAGCTCCCTGTTGAGGACCACAGTGGCTAAATTCCAGGGGAGTGAAGCCATGTAGTCAAGGGTTCCACTCACCTTCATGTTCATGAAAAGATTTGTATGTGACTGTTCATGGCAGATTTATTTTATATACACGCAAAGGTAGAAACAACACAGGTGTCTATAAGTAGGTGATGGGATAAACAAATTCTGATCCAGTGTATCCATATGATAGAAAACTACTTAGTGATGAGATGCATCCACATGTCCAAATCACAAAATATTACATTGAATGAGAGGAGCCTAACTTGGCACCAGGGATTGAACTCAGAGCTACTCTCCCAGTGAGCCACGTCCCCAGACCTATTTGTGTTTTATGAAGAGACAGAGTCTCAGAGTTGCTTAGTGCCTAACTTCTTTTATATGAAAATGTAGAAAGACAAATCTCATCTATAGTGATAAAAAGCAGATCAGTGTTTGAGGCTGGAGTGAGTCTGGGAATCCACTAGGAAGGATCAAAGTAAAACTTTTGGATGGAAAAAAACCACATTTTATTTCCTGATTGTGGTGATGTGGGTATATTGCATTTGTCAAATTTAAATAACTAAAAATGGGTACATTTCATTTTATTAATGTATTCCTCAACAGCAGTAATAAAGATGATAATACAACCATCAGTTCTTTAAAAGTCTCTTTTCTCCATACCTCAATCAAGGTATCAAGATTCAGTTATAGCACCAAAAAAACAAACAACCCAATCAATAAATGGGCTAAGGAGCTGAACAGACACTTCTCAGAAGAAGATGTACAATCGATCAACAGACATGTGAAGAAATGTTCAATATCTCTAGCAATTATTTTCTAATAACTATTTTGCATTTTTCATGCAAATCAAAACTACTCTAAGATTTCATCTCAGTCCAGTCAGAATGGCAGTTATCAAGAATACAAACAACATTAAGTGCTGGCGTGGTTGTGGGGGAAAAGGCACACTCACACATTGCTGGTGGGACTGCAAATTGGTACAACCAATCTGGAAAGCAGTATGGAGATTCCTTAGGAAACTTGGAATGGAACCACCATTTGACCCTGCTATCCCACTCCTCGGTTTATACGCAAGAGAAAAACAGCATACTAGAGTGACGCAGCCACTTCAATGTTTACAGCAGCTCAATTCACAATAGCTAAACTGTGGAATCAACCTAGATGCCCTTTGGTAGATGAATGGATAAGGAAACTGTGGTCTATATACACAATGGAATATTACTCAGCAATAAAAGAGCATAACATATGGCATTTGGAGGTAAATGGATGGAGTGGAGAATATCATGCTAAGTGAAGTAAGCCAATCCCCAAAAACCAAAGGCCAAATGTTCTCTCTGATAAGTGGATGCTGATCCATAATGGGGGAGGGGACACGAAAAGAATGGAGGAATTTGGTTAAAGGAGTGGGAGGAGGGAGGGGGAAGGGGGACAGTAAAGTTGGTGGAATAAGATGGACATCATATCCCCAGCTTCATGTATGACTGCATATATGATGTGATTCTACATCACATACAACCAGAGATATGAAAAGTGTGCTCCATCTGTGTACAATGAATCAAAATGCATTCTGCTATCGTGTATTCCTACATAGATTAAATTTTAAAAAAAGATTCAGTTATAGCAAATTCATTCTATTTTCAAAACATGGTGATACATGCCAGTAAGCCCAATAATCCAGGAGGCTGAGGTAGGAGGATCTCAAGTTTGAGGCCAGTTGGGGCAGTTTAGCAAGATTCTGTCTCAAAATTAAACAAACAAAAAAGGTAATTTGTATGCTTTTTCTTTTTTTTTAATGTCTTACGGGGGTCCAGTCTCCGCAGGGTGTCAGGTCCTGAGGTGGGATGAGTGGTGTCGGCAAAAATAGCACCAATGAGACACAGAGACCAGGTTTGGTGCAGCTGTGTCTGTCCAAGTTCAGACCAGCACTTTATTTATAGTGATTTACAGTCATTGATTAAAAGAAAAGAAAAGGGGGTTACAGATCATGATGAGTTATTCATAAAAACAGAGTGGTCATCTATAATTGTCCCGGATAACTACATCAGCATCAAAGGATTTTTAAATCTTAACTAGAGACTGTAACTATAAGGGTCCTCATGTCCTGTTCTTAAGATTAATATCAATCTAGAGATCACTAAGCTTCCTATTGTATTCTCAAAAAACAAGATGAAGTTAACAAAGGTGTTTTTAACTATGAGAGTAGCATAAGACTAATAGGTCACTGTGGTAACTACACTTAAAAGCATAGCCGTTGACGCACAAGTGGTCAACGGCTTCTGTTCATGTCCAGAATTGCCCAAAGCTGCAGGTTAACTATTACATACATCATCAAAATATCATTCTCTGAACTTTCCCCAAGCCCTATCCTGTAGCAACCATTGTTTACATAATTTGAGTTCAGTTTCTCTGGGCAGGCATCGAGGCCTTTGTTTCTTAGGACTCTCCCATGTAAACAAGGAACCACAATTAACATGTTTTCTATTAACCCAAACCGTTCTTTCTCAGTTATTGTAGGCTCCTGCATATGGTGGGGGAGGGTCCAGTCCTAAGTTACCTGGACACCTGCCATCTTCTGCCTTTACCCATGTCAAATATCACTGGATTTTACTATA
>PVHX01018061.1:0-38259 GCA_004024805.1 Geosciurus inauris
AATTGAGATTCTCCCGTCTCAGCCTCCTAAGCCTCTGGGATGCCACTGTTATTTTGAGAACCCATTACAGTAGTCCCGCCTTGGCCAGTTTTGCTCTCCGTGGTTTTCAGTTACCTGAGTTTACCCATGGGCCAGAAATATTAAATGAAAAATTCTAGAAATAAGTAAGTTTTATCTCACACTGTCCTGTCTTGCCCTGCTCACCCAGGACCTGAACCAAGTCTTGCTCCAGTGTGCCGTGCTGTGTACACCATCTGCCCGTCACCCACTGAAGAACTGTCCCGGTCATCGTAAGATCGACTGTTAAGGCAACTCGCAGGGCTTGTGTTCAAGAAACCCTTGTTTCATTTAAAAGTGACCCCAGAGGGCGGCTGGGATTGTGGCTTAGTGGTAGAGCGCCTGCCTCGCATGTGGGAGGCACTGGGTTCGATCCGCAGCACCGCGTATAAATAAATGAATAAATAAAGGTCAATCGACAACTTAAAAAAAAAATTAAAAAAAAAAAAAGTGACCCCAGAGGATGAGAGCAGAGATGGTGGCATCCCAGATATGCGAAAGAAGTGGCAAAGCACTTCCTTTAAGGGGAAAAGGGAAAGTTCTTGATCTAATAAGGAAAGAGGGGAAAAGAAAACCTATGTGTTGAGGTTGCTAAGATCCAGGGTAAATTATTGTCATCAATCTCTTACTACACCTAATTTATAAATTAAGCTTTATCATTGGTACATATGTACATTAAAAAGAAAAAAAGTACAGCTGGGCACGGTGGCGCACGCCTGTAATCCCAGCACTTTGGAAGGCTGAGACAGGAGATTGCAAGTTCAAAGCCAGCCTCGGCAACAGCAAGGCACTAAGCAACTCAATGAGACCCTGTTTCTACATAAAACACAAAATAGGGGTGGGGATGTGGCTCAGTGGCCGAGAGCCCCTTAGTTCAATCCCCAGTACCAAAAAAGAAAGAAGTAGAACACACACAGGGTCCAACAGTACTGTCAGCCTCAAGGGTCCACTGCAGTCTCACAGCATATTCCCCACCGATAAGGGAGGACTATTGTACACATGCCCCCAATTAATCCTAACTAAACTATTTTCCCCAAAAATATAAGCAATGGCCATTAAAACAAAAAAGAGGGCTGAGGTTGTTGCACAGTGGCAGAGCACTTGCCTATACATGTGAGGCACTGGGTTTGATCCTCAGCAACACATAAAAATAAATAAAGGTCCATCAACAACTGAAAAAAATAAAAAATAACAAAAAGCACACAGGCTTCCACCTCAGGTCTCAAGGTGAGAGCAACCTCTGTGTGTGAAAGAAAGGTGGATACTCCCTTGCCTGGTCCTCACACTGGGGAGACTGATTCTTGATAACAATCTCTATGTAGTTGGTGGGGTTTTTTTTCTTTTGGTTATTTTGTTTTTAAGGTGTGTACTGTAGAAAAGATCCAGAATAGGGAATTAGATCACAAAGGTAATAATTTTCATAAGAAGAACTTAGAGAAAAAATAGTACTGACACAGGAGCTCTACTCAAATATTTAAAATGGCTCTTGCTAAAGAATGATTCAATCTGCTGTACAAGACCACAGAGGGCAGATCTGAGATAAAGTGGTAGGAAATTAAAGGAGAGCAAGGTGTTCAAGGTATTCAAGCTCAGAAGGAACCTATTCAAGAATTCTGGCAGGGTGCAGTGGCACATGCCTGTAATCCCTGTGACTTGGGAGGCTGAGGCAGGAGGACTACAAGGTCAAGCCAAGCTGAGCAACTCAAAATAAAAAGGGATGGGAATGGGGGCTGTAGCTCAGGATATAGCATCCTTACTTAGCATGTGTGAGGCCCTGGGTTCAATCCCCAGCACCACAAAAACAAACAAACAAATACCAAAAACAGCATTTTGGAGGTGACTGCTGAGGGAGTTGCAGAAAGAGCCTGCTGGCTGGCAGCCTTGAGGCAGGAAGGCTCTGATCCAAGCCAAGCTCCAGGACATCCCCTTGACTGTAAGGGCCAGGCCTGGGAATCCTGAGCACTGAGGGGCAGAGATTACCGAGAAGCCTCTAGAGCTGTTCTTATCTAAACCTCTGCCTGCATGAAGTTCCTGGAGATTCCCTTGAAGACAGGTGTCTGTGACCAGGCCCCAGGCTCCAGGCCATACCTGGTTGCAGCCTCTGAGGGGACGGTGAGCATGGACAGGGCCTCAAGATGAGAATGGACCTCCCTGGACTCAGCTATAAACACCCCAGGATCCCCACATCCAACAGGGAGAACCTCTTTACCCTGTGGCACACCTGGCTCCAGCTGCTGGCTTTACTGGGCACTGCATAACCTCTTTCAGAGGTTACCATCTCCTTGAGCTAAGTCTCTGTTGTTTGGTTTTGAACCCGTGGACCACAGGCCTGACAGCTGTGGATACTGGAATTGAGTCGCCAACTTGCACTATGAGAACAAGGGCCTTCTGCAGCCACCTCACATCCCAGCCTGAGGTGCAGCCCTGAGGAGAGTCAGGCTTGAACACGCAAGGCCTACTAGGGACCTGTGGGTGGTAGCAGAGTTTGTTAACTCTGAATATACTGATATCAGGGATTTTCAACTAATGTTCCTTAGAGGCCTTTTTAGAAAGTTTGACCAACTGACCACTACTCAGAATTTGAAGTAACCTACCAACCCATCACTCAACCAGTGGACATTGACAGAGAACCTTCAAAACAAACAGCAGCACACCAGTGCTTGCCATTTGCTCAATGCAAAGTGCTTGGCATACAATGGGCAATATCCCTGCAAGCACGCCATGGAGCCCCTGATGCAGACACAGGTTGAGCACCTTGCCCAAATTCACCCAGTCAAGAAGTAGTGGCTGAAAGATCCACACCAAGGTTGTCCTATAACATAATCTGCTAGGCCATGCCCACTATATGGTCCTTGGAAACAGCATCTATTAAAGAAAAATTGTTGGAGAATGCAAAGGCAGATAATTGAGACGATAACATCACAGGGGTTTTGCAGCGAAAGGGAAACTAGTCTCAATTCAATAGCCAGGAACGTGGGCATTTATAGCCAAGAAGTAAGGTGGCTGAGGGAGTCCAGAAGGGATCCTGCTGGCTGGCAGCATGGAGGCAGGAAGGCTCAAGGATTGATGTATGGAAAATTACTAAGAAGTCAGGGGCTAAGGTTTAAAGGTGTCCACTCCCCCACCACCAAAGTTCTCAAATTGGTATGTTGATATATGGAAGTATGGCCTTTGGGAGGTAATTAAGATCAAAGTCATCAAGGTAGGACCCCCATGATGGCATTAGTGGCTTTATTAGAAGAAGAGAGTCATGAACTAGCACATTGGCTCTGGCTCACCATGTGATACCCTCCGCCTTGTTATGATGCAGCATGAAGTTCCTTCACCAGGTGCCAGTTTCATGCTCTTGAACCTCCCAGGCCCAGAAATATGACTGATAAACCTCTACTCTTTATAAATTACTCAGTTTGAGGTATTTAGTTAAAGCAACAAAAAAGCAGACTAAGACAGAAGGACAATACTTTGCTAACCTGACCTAATGAGATTCTTGTTGAAGGGAGGCCAGGGTGATTAGACATTATCTAGGGAATTACCAGGATGAGGAATTTGGTAAGATATTGAGGAAGATCAGATATGGAGAAGAAGGGATTTTTGCTAAACCGACTTGATAGGATTCTTTCTAAGACTGAGTTCTTGAGGGCTTGCTTAAGCACATGGCCTAGCTGAAAAGAATCTCCGAGAAGCATGACTAAAGTTTAGTCAAGGAAGCAGTTTTTGTCACTTCCCAATAAGAGAACAGGCACATTCTTATTTCTTATATGAGCATTCAGTGCTACAAATGCATAGACCCTCCAGAGCTACACCATCCAAGATGGTGGCCACTGGTCTCCTATAACCACTTAGCACTGAAGATGTAGCTAGTCTGAACTGAGGTGTGCTTTAAGTATAAAGTACGTGCTGAATTTTTAAGACCACGTAGGAAAAAGAAAAAAGTTAAATATCTCATTAATTAATTTTCATACAGACTACATGTTGAATGATAATATTTTGGATATAGGCTAAACTGTGAAAATTAATTTCATCTGTATCTGTTTTGCCTTTTTTTAGCATGGATACTAGAAATTTTTTAATTATATATGTAGCTTACATTATGTTTCTTTGGCAGCATAGCTCAAGAGCTTTAATTATGAACCAAAATTGTCTAAATTAGACATAAAACAAAAATTTAGCAGCAAGAGCTAATTGGCTAATACAATCTTTGCAACTGTTTCAGGAACATTTCTAAAATTCCTTGAAGGGATAGAGAACATAAAAGGCATCAAGAGGGTGGGAGAGAGACAAGTCCATGGGACATTTACTCACTCAGTATCTTGACTTGAAGAGTATTAAAATTCTCCTTGTCCACCTTCCTATATCCTGCCAAATTCTTCCAATGATACTGACACAAAACTTGTTTCTTATGAAAATCAGAGTATATATTCTACAAGCACTTCACAACAGTAGAATATAGGCGTGATCCAAGTATCAAATCCAGCGTATTTCTTAAACTAGGTGAAAAAAAATGTTTTTTCCCCCAAGATCAAACAAACAAACAAAAATCAAAGGATGAACTTTGCATATATGTATGTGGTATCAATGATGCCATTCAATAATGACATCTGACTAATAATCACTCTGGGAGCAATGATACCTTCTCTCTTGCTTTGTAGTTGGTGGAATCATACTGAGAATTACCCTGGATCAGTGGCTTTTAAAGCAATACAAAGTGTATTGTTGTTGTTTTCCCTTTCAAATGCAATGTTATGCCAAACTTTAATATATAAAAGATATAATCACCACCAAAACAAGAAGAGTTAATCAGGTGTAGAGAGGGACAGGGCACTGAATGGTGGCCTCAGTTTCCCAAAGGAGTTCCCAGAGTCAGGTCTATGGAAACCCACATACAAGACACAGCTGGGTGACAGTAGCCTAGATGAACCAATCAGCCAGAGAAAAAAAGAAACTGGGAAACCTTTTTCTCAGTCTCTTCTCATAGTAATTAGATCAGACTTAACCCAGTTACCCATTTTATCTTTTTACCTTTTTTCTAAAGCTTAGCACACAAAGTGTTTCCCTCAAGGTTCTTTTCATCCCAAAATAGCTAACACTCTAAAACCAACACACTGAGCTTCTGAAGCTTCCCACCTCTAGCTCTGTTGACCTCCATTCTTTTTGGGTGTATCTCCTATATCTCTACCTTGGAGGTGGGGCCTAAAGAGAGGCGACTGGGTCTGGACGGTGGAGCCCTTCTGCAGGGCTGATCTCAGACAGCAGAGGGATTGGTGATGGTGAGAGTACATTAGTTATCTGGAGAGTGAGCTCTTACAAGGACAAGTCTGCACTCCTGCTTTCTCTCTTGCACACACTTGCTTGCCATTCCGCCTTCCACCATGTTACAGTGCAGCATGAAGGCCCAGGCCAGGTGCTGTCCTATGACCTTGGAATTCCCAAGCCTGCAGAGGTGTGAACTAAATCAACTTCTTTCCTTATAAGTTGCCCATTCCATGGTATTCTGTTACAGCAACAAATCATGGACTAAGGCAGTCTGTGCCCTCCCCCTACCCATTCTGCCCGGACAATCCCCAGCTGCACCTGTTTCTGGTATAACTATTAACAATCCCTTTCACACTCATCGATGCCCGTCTAGGCCTAGCATTGTAGGGTAATCCAATGTATGCCCACATTCTTACCCTGCACTGTCAGACTTGCTTTTTGTTCATTTGTGTTGGATTGTCACATTTCAGTCATTGCACAATTTGGTCTCAGTTGGGACCCACATGGAGCTACATTCTTTTAACAGACTATTTAGTTTGGCCAATAAATCCCTTTCACACTTTTCCTGTCTTGTCCAAGCCACACCTACTGTCTCATCTGCCGTGTTGTGGTTGAACTGTTCCCCCAAGAAGATATGTTGGAGTGAAGCTCTGTGCAGACCATGCTCTGGACAGAGTGCAGCAGCCACCAGAGATGTGGGAAAGGCCAAGTGCATACAGTGAAGATGAAAAGGCGAGGACTGGAGGATGCAAACTTGCAGAAGATGAGGAGGGAGGAGGGTGTGAGGGAGGGCAGGGACATGGGAGAAGTCAGAAACCAGTGGGAGGGGAAAGGGACAGCAGAGGCTAGCAGGAGCCCTGGGAAGGCTCGCCAGCCTCCAAGGCTCGCCAGCCTCTCGAAGGACCTGTTGGTCACCTGGGACTGGCTTTGTTCCCACTTGCTCACTCCTCTACTTTACACATAGACAGCATGCCTCTTGGATCAAGCCAATTTCTTTCTTTTTCTCCTCCTTCCCATCTTTTCCCTATTCACATACTGACCCTGAAAAAAAACTTCCATAAAATCCCTCAGGAGCTCAGACACCTGCGGAAACCAAATTTCCCAGGGGGTGAAAGTGACCAGGTGGGTCAAGCTGCTATCCACAGAACACACCTGCCTCCGCCTGGTCTTCCTGCTTGCTTTCCTATTGAAAGCTCTTTTCTAAGGCGGAATGTGTATGTGAGCGGTGAAGTTTCTTGACAGAGACTGTTTTGTTCCAAGAAGTTTAGAACAAATAGCCCTAGAGGTGAGAGGACATTGGCAAATTGCACCACTCTGAGCGAGCATAAGGAAATGGAAATTTTCCAAGTCCAGAAATCACGGAGACAGAGGTCTTTGTGAAGAGTAAAGATAGGAGTGTCTCAATGAGCATGACACACAGCTCTAAACAAACCTTATCACTTGAGTTTAAAAACACAATGTGACATGGGGGCAATCCTGTTTAATGATGGGTTGTATAATGCTTTAGTTACATGTTGATCTTGCTATTACATTTTGCTCAGGTCAATGCTAAAGATTTTCATCCTTTGAATAGCAACTGATAAGAAGCTTCTTGTTTATACAGTTAACAGTATTTTACAGAGAAACTAAACTGAAAGGAGACTTTTCAGCTCAACAACTCTAATAGCTCATCATTATTTCCATATTCGTTTTGAGGGAGTGGATCAGGTGACAGAGAGCCTCCTCCAAGTCTGTCTTTGCCATGTGCCACCTGGCAACACTGTGGCCTACTCTGGGTGAGCTCCACCTGCTGACCCAGCTTTGGATGAAACATCCTCACATGCCGAAAGAACTTCTCCTCCAGGTTCTGGGGCTTGGGGACAGTGCTCCCAGACCAACATCCTCTAGCCTTCGGGCATTTCCAAAGTGGAACAAGCCCCTTTGAAAGATTTACTGCAAGAAAAACTGGGTGCCTTCCTGATCTTGAAAAGTGGGAAGGAGAGGGCTTTAACTTAAGAACCTCACAAGTGCTTCTCTTGAAGGGCAGATTCCTCGAATAACCTAACATGCTGTTCTTCCCTTATTGCTTCCATCACTGTCTGATGACCTGTGCCTCTCAGAAACACAGCTTATCTCCTGTTGGCCACTTCAGGGTTCCAAATGACATAGCAACTTGAAGCTGTTCTATAAGTGGCTTCATTTCTACCAGGTTATGAACAAAATCTTTTTGTCTTCATCCATTTTGTGCAGCAATAACCAAACACCTGAGACTGGGTAATTTATAAAGAACAAACATTTATTTCTTATACTTCTGGAAGCTGGGAAGTCCAAGGTCAAGGGGCCCACAGGTGACAAGGCCTTCCTGCTGCATCTTCCCATTGTGCAAAGCAGACAGGTCAGAAGAGAAGGCACCCCAGAGAAAGAGAGGAGAAGGGGGCCAACTGAGCTAATCCATTTGTCAAGAAGCCACTCTCTTGGTAACTCCTCCCTGATTACCCCATTCTCCAGGCCAGAGCCCTTGTGACCTATTACCTCTTAAAGAGGTCCCGTCTCTCAACACTGTTAATTGAAGATTAAGTTTCCAACACATGAATTTTGGGGACAGCTTCAAATCATAGCACTCTTTGAGGACTAGGAAAATCAGTGAGCTTTAAAATCAGTATAAAACCAACCCAGAACTTGAGTCTTGAAGAACCTCAGCAGAGAAATGAGGTCCAGTGAGCCCCTGCGGGTCCTATGCCTGATCCCCTGTAGGGGATCTGTCTCCTGTGAGCATACACAAACTTGTTTTAGTTAAAAAAAAAACAAAAAACAAAACAAAACAAAAAAAACTTTTCATTTTTGAAAGCTCTGGGTTTCCAAAAGAGTTGAGAGACAGCACAGAGAGCTCCTTGTGTACCCCCTCACTTGGTTTTCTGCATGTCAGCATCTTGCATCACCATGGTATACTTGTCAAAACTAAAAACCAATACTGATGCATTCCTGTGAACCAAACTCTGGATTCCATTGCATTTCATTAGCTAACACTTTGTTCCCTCCCAGATCCCATCCAGGGCACCACATGACATTCAACCATCAGATCTATGGCCTAGGCAAGTTGCTCAGTTTTTCCTTGGTTTTTGTGACCTTAAGAGTTCTGAGGAATATATTGAGATACCTCCAATTTGGATTTCTCTGGTGGTTTTCTTTCTGCACCAAAGCTGGAAGAGCACCCTGAGAAGTGTCCTACTCGGCACATCAGAGGCTGCAGGACTCTCACCAATGATGTTAATTTGATCACTCAGATACAGACAGTAGTGTCTCCAGTAGTGCCCACTGAGAGTTACTGTGTTTTCCTTTCTATATTCTATTCTTGAAAGCAAGTCATTCAAACCAATCCACTCTTACAGGGGGAAAATGGGTGGCAAAGGGATCAAACTCTCAACTCCTAAGCACGGGAGTGTTGGAATATTTCAGGGTTCTTCTGTACGAAAAACTATCTGCCTCTCCCCTCCACTTCCTTATTTATTGAGTCACTTATTAACATCAGTAAGGACCCATGGTCTTGACCTTGCACTTGGGTTCCACTCCAGCCCACGGGGTTGCTTTGTTGCTGCAGTTGTTCCAACGGCAAACTTGTTTTTGCTCCTCCGACAGCTCTCGCCCCTGACGTGAACTGGAGGTGCCACTTCTGCCTTGGTGTTGCTCTCGCTGCTCTTAGTGTGTTCCCCTACCCTGGCCTGACCCTGTCCCACCCTCTGCAGCACATCTCCAAATGAACCACAGGACACCCAGTCCCCTCGGAGACTCTCACCCAGCATCAGCACCAGCCAAGCAGCAACACCAGGAGGAACCCAGAAGTCAGGTGAGCGCACACAACAGGACAACAAATGTCTGTGCCCCACGTGTGCAGTCCTCTCCATAAACACATGACATGGGGACGTATGTGCACCTCTCAACACTATGATCAGTGTCCACAGAATTGAGTGGTTTGAACTACTTCCAACGTGTTCTCATGAGAGCCACGAATGTCAAGCCGCCATTTTCCCCCACCTTGATAAACTCTCCAAGACTTAAACTGTGTCCACATTTCCTTTCCATGTATGACATTAGTCCTTACCTTTCATGTTTCTTTCCTATTTTGAGTATTAGAGGAAGTCCAGGGTTTAAAAATAGAAATGAGACTTGGCTTCTTTACATGCACCTACTTTTAGCATCAAACCATGGCAACGTCATACACACAGTGCATCATAAATTTTCATGGTGGATTCACACTGCCAGAAGCCACTTTTGACCTGTTTATTTATAACCAATGTGAATTTTTCCTATTCAACTTGATTTTGTGTTATATTTAATGAAACAATGAAATCACCAACCATGCTCCAAATTGTAGAGGGGGGTGACCTGTTGAAGGCTCCTCGTGACACATCTCCTGGGCCCATCACAAGCAGTTAAAATGTAAGTATTGCCTCAGTCCTAAATATAAGTGGAGGAGAAGGGACATGCTGTGTCAGGAGCTTAAAGAGAGGCCAGAAAACAGTGTGTCCACATCATCTGTGACAGATACATGAGGGGGGACACCATGTTTACATGCATCCTTTAGGATGATCAGTGTCCTTCTCCTCTCAAGAAAGTGCCACTGTCCTCAAGTGAGGAGACAGACCAGGAGGCCCTATCAACAAGGACAACTGGATGTTCCTAGGTTGTTCATAACAACACAGAAGTATGAACCCTAAAGGCAAAGCAAGGCTCCCCTTGGGTGGCTCAATTGAGGAACAGGCATAAGCAGATGAGGCGGCACCTTCTGCAGCCCACTGACAAGTCAGGTCTGTGGGCTCCCAGGTGTGCATGGCAGCCATTTATATAAAACCTGGGAACCAAAATCTGAGCAAACACTGGGTTTGTAGGTGTGTTGGGACTCCTCAGGGAAAGAGGAACAACAGGATTTGTATATAGAGATATTAACTTAAGGAACTGGCTCATGGAATTGTGAAGGTTGGTGAGTCTGCAGTCTATAGGGAGGCCAGCAAGCTGGAAATTCCAGCACAAGTTGCAGCCTTGAGTCTGAGGGCTGTCTACAGAGGGAATTCTTTCTTCAAGGGACCTCAGTCTTCACTCTAAAGGCTTTCAGTTAACTGGAGAAAGCCCACCCACAGACTGGAGGGTAATCTGTGTTACTCAAGGTTTACTGATAAGCTAACCACATCTGAAAAATATCTTCACAGCTGCATCTTGACAGGTGTTTGGTCAAATGAGTCAGACACCACAGCCTGGCTGAGATGACATGTAGGTTCAGCCATCACACTAGGGTGGTCTCCCCCACATTCGTGGAGGGACACTACTGTGGGTTTCAGATGGATCGAGGAGATTCTGTAGAAACACATTTTCCATTTCTGAGAAAAATCAGTGAATGTTGACCCACAGGCACACTGTTGAGCAGATTAAAAAAACTCAAAGCCTCACTTATTCATCACATATTTACTGGGGGCATATTCTGTGCAGATCCCATGCAATATAATAGGTCATAGGACCAGCAATGGCGTCAGTGGCCTGGGTTACAAAGAGGGGCAAAAGCAGGAAGGGGGGCTGACAGACCCCATTCTCAAAGGTTCCTACCTGCATTACCTGGGAAAATGTGAACCCAGGGGAGGCGTTTCAGGGATAACTGTAAGGACCTTGAGTTAGAAGTGAAATTGGTGGCCGGGCTCAGTGGTGCAAGCCTGTAATCCCAGCACTTTGGGAGGCTGAGACTCATGAGTTCAAAGCCAGCCTCAGCAATGGCAAGGTGCTAAAAGCAACTCAGTGAGACCCTATCTCTACATAAAGCACAAAATAGAGCTGGGAATGCAGTTCAGTAGTCGAGTGTCCCTGAGTTCAATCCCCAGTATCAAAAAGAAAAAAAAAATATAGCAGATGAAGCAGGTCCACTATTTTAATTTTAAAACACATGTCAGTTACTGGGAGTCAGACACTAATCTGATGTTTCAGATTTAAACATCATGTTCAACCCTGCGACAAAGGGACTATTATTGCCCCCGTGTTGGGCTCGATGATATGCCTCCAGGTCCCCCTGGGGGAAAGGAGTTGCTCCTCCAGTGACAGGAAGCACTAAGGGGACAGCTCACAGCTTCGGCCCTCTTTGGGTACCTTCCTGGCTAAAGGAACTGCCTCACCTAAAGTCATGCCTCCATCTAGGACCAGCCAGCGACTGATTAGCACAGGGCTGCAAAAGCCAGGCTTCCATGCCTCATCTGGAGACAACTCTGCAGGGTTGTCCCAGCTCCAGGGCTCCCTGTGTGTCAGTGGAGGCCTTTGTAGGGACTGTGTCACAGCTCACTTCCTCTCTGTGCAGACCTGCCTCCTCTTCCTCCGGGTCCTGACAGTGACAAAGTACTCCTCCCTACAATTACTCATCTCCAGCTTAGAATCTGCTTCCTGGGGTCCTTAGACAAACAAAGCACAGAAGGGACATAAGAACAAAGAGCTGGTAACTGTGGGAGATAAGATTCAAACTCAGCCCAGCTAGCTTCAAGGTGGAAACCTGGTTTTATAGGGCTATTTGGAATTCAGATTGCATCTTATCAATCTGAACTTAAAGCAAAGTTTTTCTGCTTTTGTTTTACTCAAAATGATCCCTCAAAAAAGGATATGGCTAGCTGGGAGCAGTGGCGCACACCTGTAATCCCAGTACTTTGGGAGGCTGAGACAGGAGAATTGTGAGTTCAAAGCCAGCCTCAGCAACAGCAAGGCACTAAGCAACTCAGTGAGACCCTTTCTCTAAGTAAAACACAAAACAGGGATGGGGATGTGGCTCAGTGGTTGAGTACCCCTGAGTTCAAACCTCAGTACCAAAAAAAAAAGAAGGATATAGCTGCATGTTTGGGACCTTACAAAACGTGTCATGTACCAGGGCAGTACATTCAATTTACTTTGAATCAGACAGCACTGAGGAAGGAAGAAAGGCAGACATGGCATCAATCGATGTTAGTTTGGGAACCCTTAGATGTCATGGAGGTTACCTGATAGAATGGGTGGTAATAATAATTTAAAAGCAAAAAAAATGTATTACAGATTTCAAAATTACTGGAGAGGTGAACTGGCAATTTGAAGGGCTAAGTGAATAAATAAGACTTTCCAAATTTTCTTCAAAAAGTAGTAAAGTGCCTGTATGAATATGTAACAACAAATCTCACCATTATGCAGAATTATACTGAAAAATGGGAAAAGTAATATATTAAGCAGTCATGTGATGATGATGAATCAAAATACTTTGTACTCAGTACAATTTTTAACAACTCTAATTTTTTGAAGTGCTCTATCACAAATTAACAGTGAAGATAATTTTTTCTGGAAAATGTGTTAAGATTCAAAAAGTGGCCCTACTCCCAATAAAACTGACTTAAAAGGATAAAAGAAAAAGCAGAATTTTAAAACTAATATGTAAATAAGGTGTGTTTTTATATAAACACAGTTAAATTAGCAGACGGTGATTTTAGAGAGAGAACAACTAGTATGAATAGAAATTGTGACTTTTATAAATTTCTATTCCTGGAATCCTATATACTCAAAATGGCCATTGCTTCTCCTAGATCATGGCAGTGGAAAGATCTTAGGAGACAATCATTTCATGTTCACGATCACCTGTGTAGACTTGCCATGGATTCAGAGATTGAAAAGTTTTCTCGAAAGAGCCAGAGAGTGTGTCTAGTCTGTGGCCAGATGGTATCTGTCACAGTGCCCAGCTCTGCCGCAGAGCATGCGGGCAGCCACAGGCGAAGTGCACACACGGGTGTGGGCCATAGCCACGCCTGCACTGCACACTCACACCCACCAACTTAAAAAGAGCATGGTGCCTATCTAGAAACTGATTTTAAAAATACTATCTGGAAGGAACCACATACCTCAAACTGTTTTCACATGTCAACATCTGATCTGGTATTATCACCATCCCACCCAAGACACACGGGGGTTATTCTGCATCAGTATTCACCAGCAGACTGAATCCTGGTGTAAATTAAGCATTTGGGTGTTAAGGTCCCAGGCATAAAGCTATTTCTTTTTCACATACGTAGGATATTAATTCAATTAAGTCCCATCCTTAGGAATGGAGATGAACTCTATCATTCTTTTCTTTTGCATGCTTTATTTTCAAAATTTTCCTCACCTATGGATTCCTCTTATAAGCAGATAAAATGTACAAGTAAAGAACAAAGTCTGAAATTCTATCTTTAATGATGGACAAATGGAAATAAAGTCTGAGATGTCGCACTTGGGTGTCCTGTTGTGGGCTGTACCTCGTTACTAAGATCGTGTAATATGAAAATACTCATCAGAAGGGTCACTGGTACATCATTTCCAAATTGGTAGCTGACAAGAAAATAACTGTGTTTCCTGGACCCCGAGGGTTTGTTTTGTACTGCATTGGCTGAGTCTCCGGAAAAGATTGCATCTTGAATTAGCAGCTTGAATTTGCTCTCCAGATAAATATTGTGTTGCTATGACTGAAATTGCCCTGCCACGTGGGTCACCCTGTCATATAATTAGCTTCTCATCATATCAGGTGCAGATCAAAAGAGCAGCACTTGCTGTTAATGTGGTAACTCAACAAATCAGAAATGCTGTTTGCAAGTATTGGCATCTGATTTATTGTCCTCGCCATCCCATGGAAGGCACGCTGTAGTTACTTTGTGTCACTGTTCAACAGCAAGCTCTACCTGGTGTCAACCACACATCTGGATGTTCAATTCTTAGCTCTACTGGCCCGTTTGGCTAATGGTTTTCACATGCTCAAATGCACCATCGCACTGTGTCGGCCAGACCACCAAAGAATGGGGCAGAGCATGACATTTAACTCTAGGTGTCCTTTTGGTGCATAAATACTGTGCTCGGCTCTCCCCACCCAGGTCCACTCTGCATGGTTGTTGGGTTACTTTTCAGCTTGTTTCAAAGAGAGAGTTGAGTCCAAGTGAAGCCTGATCCAGGTTGACCACGTACAAAGAGCTTTGTCCTTCACCCTCAAGTCATTTATTACACTCCCCCCACCCAGGAGGTCAGGCTGCAGAAGCTCCACTTCCGGTCTCTCTGCTCCTCCTCTTGTCCCTCCCTCTTGGGTGTGGACCCTCAGTAATGTTCCCTGTGCTCACCTTCCGGGGGACCCACCCTGCCTGTAAACCTCTTCTGTTTTCAAATTGTATTTACATCTCCATACAATCATAACTTTGCCTGAACAGACCACCACTATAGGGCAGAGCTTCTGGCATCCACTCCTCACACTGTTGTGGGCACAGCACATGTGTGCACAGCATGCCAGGCTACCTTAGGAACTAGCCAGCCTCAGTTCTGACGCTGGCTCTGCTGTCTACTGGCTCTGTGATATTGGAGAAATTATTCAACCTCTCTGAACCTCTTTCTTCACCAGTAAAATGGTGATGGCTATACTTCACATAGTTGTTGTGAAGACTTAAAACATATGAAAATGTATGTAAAATAGATTAATTAACACATTGAATTAGACTGAGTATATAGAATGCATGATACTGCTTTAACAAATATCCAAGAGATAAGAAGGAAACTCCTGGTTTCCTTTTTGCTGTTTCCTATCACAAGGATCTTTCCTTCTCTGACTTCCATTAGATTTTCAACAAAAAGAAAGCAAAGCCAGGGGGCTGGGATTATGGCGCAGTGGTAGCGTGCTCGCCTAGCACGCGGGAGGCACTGGGTTCGATCCTCAGCACCACGTAAAAATAAAATAAAGATATTGTGTCCACCTACAACTAAAAAATAAATATTAAAAAAAAAAAAAAAGCAAAGCCTTTCTGCAAGGAAGGGAGGGAGGCACAGAAGGAGGGACATTCTTAGACTCTCTATTCTTTCCTTTTCTGTGGCTCCTTCCTGCTAGCCAAGTGTCCCCTGGATGAGGGTGACAATTGAGCAGTTGAGGTGCCCTCCCCAGGGAGCGAGCTCTAGGTTGTTGACATGATCCTCACCATAAGGAAGTGTTCTCACCTCCTTTCATAGATAAGGAGTCTGAGGTTGAGAGAAGTCAAGCAGCTGGTCCAAGGTCGCAGGCTCCTAAATGACTGAGCCTGGGCTATTTTATTTCTCTTCAATCCCCCATGGCTTATAGCACATCTCACTACTCCTCAAAGATGCTCACTAATGAGGATAAAGGACAGACTCTTTCAGCAACAATGTGTTCATGGCCAGTTGCAGGCTGGGCACTAGGAAGGCAAAGATTAGAGCTGTCTAGGGCACCGCCCAGTTGGAGTCTGGTGGGGAACACAGACAGATCCATGAGCAATCACAAAGCACAGTGCCCAAGGCCATCAGAACAGGGAAAGCAGACAGAGAAGCAAATGTGCAGACTGAGCACAGCACAGTCTTGGAGGGGTGAGGTTGCCCGGGAAGAGGATGGTAAAGGATGTACTGGGCTTGGGAAGGGAAAAGTCCAGGTAAAAGCAAGACAGTCCACAGCACATCTGAGGACTGATGGGGAGAGAAGAGAGAGCTGAAGGGGGCACAGGAGGTCCTGAGCACCAAGCCTTAAACAGGAGATTCCTATAACAAATCAGGCTGTGGGCTGGGGGTGGTACCCTCTCTTTCACAGCCCAGAGGGTGAGCAAACCAGTTAGGAAGGATGTGGCTTCTCTTCTTCTTGCTGCCAAGTTCCTTTACGCCAGCATCAGCTAGATGAGGAATAGATGAGGAGTGTGTCAAGCCAACTGGGGCTGTGTCCACCCAGCAAGGCACTCAGGGGTCCAGGATGGAGGGAAAGGGCCCAGGATCTCCTTGGCCTTTGAACTCTTCCTCAAGTAATAGAAGCGGGAAGCCACGCATGGGAATGAAATTATATTTCCTAATACCCAACGCAGACCCAATGGTATTTTCTTTGTTTTTGCCCTTTTGGTTATCTCCTGCTGGGACGCAGGCAGTAAAGGGAAAGACCAAATTACCAAGATGCCATTTTTTTTTTATTTTTACGCAGTATGCCTCTATTATCTGCATATTTCAAAAACAAAACTTTCCCAAATTCCCTGTACATGTAGGTAACTGCATGAACTCTCCACATTAAGTTAGTCTGACCAGCCACAGTGTGAGTCAGTCTTGGGAAGGCCAGCTGGGTTCCTTCATTGTTTATTAGCATCCTTGCTTTCTAAACCATCAGAGCTCATGTAACATAGCTCATGCAAGAGACTCCAGTGAAATTTAACACAAGAACTTTGAAGACAGATGATTTCGAAAAATTCTTTTACCCCACAAAATAAATTGCAAATCCCAACAGACACAAAGCTCAGGAATGGAGAACCTTCTATGGTGACCAGCAGCAGTCCAGCAGGGAGCTCCTGCCTAAATGCATCCCTTTAAGCCTCCTTTCTCATTACCAATTTCTAACTCAAAATGTGACCAGAACCCATGTGGCTGGTGGAGTCCAGTGTGTGAGCTTCTGCCCTTGCTTCCAGGGAGACTGGGAAGTGGGCTCTGCCTCTGTTTTGGAAAGGCATGGATTCCAGTCAGAGAATTCCCCTTCGCAGGAAAGTCCTTCAGAAGATCTGGGCAGCCAAAAAGGAGGACACATGTTCCCTACACCCACTGATTTACGACAATGATCATTCCGCCCCCAAACCCCTTCATGAGCGTGTGCTGAGGAATTGAGACTCCCGTTGCGTGCAAACCATACTCTCAAGTGACTGGCTGATTTGAGGAGTGTGGGCAAGCCAGAAGAGGAGCTCCCCAAGGTATCGTCCTGAAGTGCAGAGGGCTCCCCATTTGTCCAGTCTCACTGCAGACTCAGGCCACGCAGAGCAGTGCAGAGGCGAGATTACCTCCTTACTCAAACTCCACCAAGGCCAATTAGTGATAATGTGTGACCGAATCGGAAGGGGCAGCCTGGGCACTTCTGCACCCGTCAACACTCACACATCAGTTCCAGCCAGCTGCCACCTTCCTTTCCTGAGTTTTCACAAGCCTCTTTCCACATAGGGCTCCTAGCCTCCATGTTATTAATTTGCTAAGAGTAGAAGCCCCTCAGAATTATACTCTGTGCCACTGACTGCTATAGCATGAACATATCCCTGCCAAGTTGCCAAAGGAAATGTCTTCTACTCCCATTTTTCTTCTTTAAATGATGAATTCTTTTGTAGGAGCCAGATCAGTCATTCACTCAATTATTTTTATTGAGCACTTACTACGTGCCAGGCACTGTAATAGGCCCTGGAAACTCAAGGGTAGTTGAAAGAGACATGCTCCCTAGCTCATGGACTCCTAGGATCAGAATTCTCTACTTGATCTCAATGATGCCAAGTGCAGAGAGCACCCTCCACACAGAGGAGCTGTGGCCAATGATTGGGTGCATACTGTGTGGGGCTGACACAAGAGTTTACCGTATGCATCTGCCTGGGACACATCTCACGAGAACACACAAAGCAAGAATTTGATGAGTTCTTTTATCTCTTTTGGAGCTCACAGCCCTCCTGCTCCTAGAAGGAGGGAGTTTAGGTGCCACCACTTCACCTTGCTTGCAGGTGCTAGGGAGACTGGTTAGAATTTTCAAGCCAGCTTTCTCCATGGAAGAAACCTGCCTATTCCCCCAGGTGGCCTTGAAACTAGAGAGCACTCCGATTGACTCCCTGAGACAAGCTCTACCAGAATGCCTTGAAGTTGGATGGTGTTGATAAAAACCCAGATTTACTCTTTATGTCTGCAAATACCAAGATTCCAATTATTCAGTGACCACAAGAGTACAAGGAATTATTAGTCAGTATAAGTGGGTCACTTCACCAAACATGAATTGCCAAACTGGTTTACCTCCTGGAACTGAACCTGCCACATGTCAATATATTTTAACTCCTTTCCCAAGGAGCCACCAAGAGCCATAAGGACACAAACCAATGCACATCTCCCATTTCAGTTTCTGAACTCCCTGACATTTATTCTCTGGTCCCACCCAACAGGAAATACTAACTCCACAGATGGGAATGGGAAACTCACGAATCACGGCGGGGTGATACAGCCATTTGCCAAGACTGGAAACGGTGCAAGGTGCAGATGGCACCAAAGTCAAGGGATGCCTGAGACCAGATGGAAATTAGAGTTGGGATGCTTCATGAGTTTATGAGATCCCAAGTTCATCTCATACTTTTGCATCATGGGAAGTCTGGCAGACTAAAATAATGTCTTTGCAACAGGGATTTGCTGAGGACCATCAGTGACACACTCTCAGAGTGGAGAAGAGCATACTCAAAGGCCATGGACAGGCTCTTTGTTGTACTTCATGCCACCATAGTTGGCAAGATCTACTGTCTTAGTCCATTTTCTTTTGTTTAACAAAACACCTGAGACCAGGTAATTTATGAAGAACAGATGGGTAAGCCAGACACAGTGGCACACGCCTGTAATCCTAGCACTTTGGGAGGCTGAGACAGGAGAACCGCGAGTTCAAAGCCAGCCTCAGCAATGGCAAGGCACTAAGCAACTCAGGGAGACCCTGTCTCTACATAAAACACAAAATAGGGCTGGGGATGTGGCTCAGTGGTCAAGTACCTTGGAGTTCAATCCCTGGTGCCAAAAAAACAAAACAAAACAGAAGGGTATTTGGCTTATGATTCTGGAGGTGGTTCAGTCCAAGAGCACAGCATGGAGTCTGGTGAGGGCCTACTTGTTGCGTCATCATAAAGCATCGCATTGTGAGACAGAGCAAGAATCTGGGTCCAGCATGGGTTTCACTTGCTCCTCATATAACATCACTAATTCCACCATAAAAGTCCCACCCTCATGACCTCATCTAGCCCTAATTATCTCCCCAAAGCCCCACCTCCAAATACCATTAACATATAATTTGGGATTACATTTCCAACACATGAACTTGCGGGAAACACATTCAAACCACAACAGCTCCCACTGGCAAGGGGGTTAAGCATAAGGTCCCCACTCTAATCCTCCTGATCAGCCTGGCCCCATGTCAATCCCTATCTGTCCAATCCTTTACCACAAGAGTAAAGTGAGTCAGCTGCACAAATCACAGAACTGCCCCATCCACGGCACCCCTATCAAGGGCCAGGCACTGTGCCAATCACGGTACAGGCTTCAGCTGTCCCCCAACCTGAAGTAAACACCACTTGCCACGTATTATTAAAAGCGAAGAAATGAGGCTTTGAGGTCTCACAACTCACCCAGGGTCAGGTATATGTTGAGAGAGAGCTGGGTTGAAACCCTGCCTGAGCCTCTGAGCCATCCTGTTAGTGATTCCTCTCTAAGACTGCCACATGTACAAGTGCGGGAGGTGGAGGTGGGCTGTGTGTGCTGTGTAGATTTGGCCACAGATCAAAGGCTTTAGTTCTTTAAAGGAAAAAGGATGATGTGAGGCAGATATCTGGGTGGCAGAAGGGTCTGCCCCCTGGCACGACACCACTCCTACACATGGTGCCGGTGTTCACAGCCTATAGTGGTGACCCTGCCCGGGAGTACTCTCTCATCCTGCATCAGGGTCCACAGCTTTCAGAGCAAATGTCAGGCACACAAAACCCACATCGTGCAGGAATTCTCAGTTATCAAGTCTATTCCAGAACCACAGAATCTGAGTGGGGGAAGGAACTAGGGTCCCCATAGCCAGTCCCTTCATTTTACTGCAGCCTGGAAGGGAGAGGTAAAGGATGTTTGCCGGGTAGGTCCCAGATCAGAACGAGATTTCCAGAGTTGTGGTGCAACCGTGAGCCTTTTAGAAAACGCAGCAAGGTAACCCCTCCAACCTCACCCATCTCCTCTAAAAAGGGGAACAAATGGCGCCAGGCTCCTATTGTGAGGACCAAGTGCCTGCCTCAGGGGAACAAATGAAGACAGGCTGGGGATGGGAGAGCTAGTGACGTGGCTACTTGGGCAGCTGCAGGATTAGTGCTCCGCTGCTCTGGCTCCCCTGGGTGTCTTGCCTTTAGCTTGGAGGTGGCTTCAGATCAGGGGCTCTTCACTTCTCAAATAAAATGAGGGTAACAACAGACGGTGGGCCCGGGGCTCACTAAGATGCACTGCATGCACACGCACCAGACACTGTCAAAGGCCACACATCCGTGACCTTTGATCCTCCCCAAAGCTCAATGAGGGCATTGCTCTTAGTACTCAAGTCTGTCCTAACCACGATGTCCCTGCCTCTCAGCACAACCACAGACTTTCTGAGACACTGGGGACCTCACCGGCCAGCCGCAGACAAGCTCAGAATTGCAAACAGCAAAGGGCTTGGACTCAAAATAAATCTGAGCGCTGGTCCTAGGAATCCGTTACCGCCTCACTTTCTATTCCCAGAGATTTCAGAGGTGGCTGAAATCACCTTTGTAGACGCAGCTCACACATCACTAAGGAGTTTCAAAGAGCTCTGCCTCACAGGCTATTCCCTACAAAGGGCCAGAGTGTTAACATTTTTAAATGACTAGGGACATCCATAAAAGGGGCACACGGGAGGAAGGAGGTCTGCTAGAATGAGCCCCAAGGAAATAAACAAGCTATTTTGCTTCTGCACTCACGTGCTCACCCCCATGCCAGCAGGGAGAGTCCTGAGCCTTCAGTGACTAATCAGCTGATGGGCTGGGAAACACACCCCTGAATGTCATCAGAGTCCAGGCATTCACACCAGGAATCCAGAAATAAGCTGTCACCAAAGGGATGTGTGCCCTCTGGAAATAATTTCCAGAACATGTTTCGTAATCCAGGCCTGGGGACAGAGTGAGCCAGGAGACAAGGAAAGGTCAAAAGGCAGCCTCCTCCCGCCTGGCCAGCCACGGGCATCCCCCTGCCCCACTCCCCTCTCTTCTGTCATGTCCAGAGCCCCAGAGTCCCTTCTCATTGAGGGTCCTGCCATCACCTCGGCACCCGCAGGCAGGTCTCACGCAATGACAACCGTTGCCATGTTCCTTCCCTTTGCCTTGAGATGTTTTCAGGAACTGTCAAAAATTAATTTATTCACCAGACATTTAGACATCAAATAATTACTGGTACCTAATTCTCCACTGATCAAATGCAACTGAGGTGAAATGACATGATTGTAAAACCTTTTTAAATAAATTAAATTGGTTTTTTGGGGGGGGAGGTACTGGGGATTGAACCCAGGGGCACTTAACTACTAAGCCACGTCCCCAGCTCTGTTTTATATTTTATTTATAAACAGGATCTCACTAAGTTGTTTAGGGCCTCGCTAAGTTGCTGAGGCTGGCTTTGAACTCTTAACCCTCCTGTCTCAGCCTCCCCAGCCACTGGGATTACAGGCATGCACTACCATACCCAGCTGAACTGATTAAGAATTCTTGAACACATTCAAACATTCAAATTATCTTTTAAATGTAAGACTTATGATTATCTTCTTTATATTCCTAAGTGTTTTTTGTTTAAGACACAGCATTCAGCCAATGATAAGAATATACACACTCTATGAGTGGCTTTATCAAAAGCTGCTCTTTTGGAACTGTTTTGAGGGCTTTGGTTTTGTTTGAGTTCACACTGGGGATGGAACACAGGGCCTGCTCCATGCTAGGTAAATGCTCTACCACTGAGTGACACTCTCAACCCTTTTGGAATATTTTTGGAGTCCAAAATGCATTTCCTACGTTAAATCTGATCCACCAACTCAAAATTACCAAGAAGACCACCATTTCCACAGTACTTTTATTTTCCGTGGCGATGGTCTATGCTATTGATGCATACGTAAATTTCCTGAGAGCAGTCAACTATCCTGTTAGCCTTGCTGACTGAGCAGAGTTATCGATAAAGCCAACGAGTGATAGACTTGGAGAAGGAGCGGGTACCTCAGCACTACTGAGGCTTGCCTGGGAGCACAGGGGTGACGAATGGGTTCATGTTGCTGTCACCTGGGAGCACCCACCTGCACGGTGCAGACCAGGGCTAAGGAATGGATTCACTTCTATACAAATTTAGTGAGCACAGGAAGGGCTTTAAGACAGAACCTGGGGCCCTGTGAAGCCCCAAGCAGGAAACCACAGGTCCCCCTCACAACAACCACATGCCTCTGAGCACCTGGCACAGCACAAAACAGGACGAAGATGCACAGCACACTGTGACCACATTCTATGGCTGGCCGACTCGTCCCATGTGTCTTTCAGCCACACATCCGTGTAACCATGGGGAGAGCATTTGTCAGGTGTGTGATTCAGACCAACTAAAGGGGGGCGGAAAGCAAGGATTCAGTCAACAGACAAACAAGCATTACTGTGCTGGAGAGACCCCAGAACAGCAGCTTGGTCCCTGCACTGTCCTCAGAGCCTACAGGCACGAGCAGATGTGACTAATGTATACGCTTTTTATTTTTCATATTTTGCGGTTCTGAGGGTTGAACCCAGGGCAGCATGCATGCCAGACAAGTGCTTTATCACTGAGCTATATCCCCAACCCTTAATTCCATTTTTTTCATATTTATTTAGTGCTATGGTCTGAATGTTCACATGTTCCCAAAATTCATACGTTGGATTACAACATATACTATCCTGTGTGATAGTATGAAGAGGGGTGACCTTCAAGGAAGTGATTAAATCACGAGGGCTCCACCCTCATGAATGGGATTAGTGCCCCCATAAAAGATGTTGAAGGGAGCCACCTTGTCCTTTCCCCATGAGGACATAGCAAGATGTCACCACCTGTGAGGGATAAGCCCTCAGTAGACACTAAATCTGTACCTTGATTTTAGGCTTTCCTGCCTCTGAAACTGTGAACAATAAACTCCTATTGTTTACAAATCACCCAGGTTAAGGTATTTTGTTATAGCAACCCAAGTGGATTAAGAAAATTACCTAAAACAAATCACCTCAATTTCACCTTTGTCTTTGCCCTTTAGAAACACAGGTAGAAAGAAATAGTATCCAAGTTTAAAAATAAAAACTAACCTATATACCTACATCAGCCTGATTTTCATTACTATAATAAAATGTCTGAAGATGGATATTATTTTAGAAAGGGGTTCACTGAACTAACAGTTTGGGAGCCTGAAGTCCACGACTGGGCAGCCCTTTGGTTCTGCCCCTGATGAGGGCACAGTGGCTGATGGTTTCATGACCAGAGCACATGGAGGAAGGAGCCACCACAGCCCCAGGCAGGCAGACAGAGGGAAAGGGAGGAGCCTGGTTTGTTTGTTTTACAACAAGGCTCTCTCAGGAGGACTAACCAAAGGTTCTCTAGAAAACCACCTTGATGGGTGGCCAAGCCGGCTCCCCCAGCCATCTCTCACTACCCCTGTCTCTTTAAAGGCCCCCACCACCACACTGAGGACCCAGCCTCTAGCACATCTGGAGACAAACCACATCCATTCCACAGAGAAGCCTGTGGTGGAAAACAGCAACAAAAAGAGGGGCTCTACCGACTCAGGGAGGCAATCATGCAACTGTTCTCCAATTATCTGCGTCCAGGAGTCACCGTGAGGACTGAGGGCAGAACTGTGTGGAGTTTTGAAAATAACAACTCTGTTGAGGTGGAATTCACATGAGATAAACTGTCCATTTAAAGCATAAAAGCTGATGCATTTCTCATGTTTACACTCGTGAAATCACTACCACCAGTAAGACACAAACAACCCCAAGACCACGGCCCCCTGCCTTCCTGCAGGCCCCTTAGCCCATCTCTCCCTCCAGGAAGGCAACCACTACTCAGCTTTCCAGGGAGAAAACAAATTGCTCAAAAATAAAAAGTAATTTTTGATGTACTATAACAGCAAGAATGAATTGCTCAAAATAATTGTGCTGAAAGAAAGAAGCCAGACCAAACTGTATTGTATGATTCTGTTCATATAAAAATGTTTTAATGCAAAATTATTATAGAGAGAAAGTAGATCAGTCTTCCCCTTGAAAGGAGGCAAAGGGTTGGGTTTTTGTTTTTATGACAAAACAAGAAGGCCACCCTCGTTTGGATCTTGAACGTCTCCCAAATGTTCACATGTAGAAAGCTTGGTCCCTAGGAAGTGTGGGACCTTTGGGAGGTGGAGCCTAGGGAAGGAAGTTAGGTCATTGGGGGTGAGGCCTGGAAGGGGATATTGGAACCCCAGGCTCTCCCTTTCTCTCTCTGCTTCCCAATTGCCAGGAGGTGAGCAGTCTCCTCCACCATGTGCCCTCACCATGATGTACTGTGCAGCCACAAGTCCAAAGCAGAAGGCCAACTCACCATGGATGAAACCTCTGAAACCGTGAGCCAAAATAAACTTTTCCTCCTTATAAGTCATTTACCTCAGTTATTTTGTCATAGCAATAGAAAGCTACCACAAAGGCCAAAAGCCATCCCCAAGTAAACTCAGCTCATAGCTCAGGTCTACATTTGTCTATAGGACTCCAGGGCCATCTTTAAAAAATCATTTACTCTCAAAAGTAAAAGGCCCCTTTAATTATTTTGACTAAAAGAAATATGTGCCATCGCACATGCAAAAGATACAGAAATATGAAAAGGTGTCAGAACTTGTTCTGGAATTATCTGTAGACAGTTTAACAAAATTCCTGCTAGCTTCTGAACAAGCAAGTCTCTGTCTCTGTGTTCTCAGGCATGTATTTATATTGTCTCCTGTTACTGTTTTGTTTCATTTTAAATGGTTTCATTGATATATAATAAACTGCATATATTTAAAGTGACATTTACCCCATGAGTCTATCACCAAAATCAGCACAGTGAATGACTCCATCATCCCTCAAATATTCCAGTGCTCCTATTAAATAATCCCTCCTCGCACTAAGCCCTTCCTTCCAATGCAAAGACTAATCTACTTTCTCACTATAAACCAATTTACATTTTTAAAATATTATACAAACAGAATTATACAGTAAATACAATTTTTTTGTCTAGCTTCTTTCATTCAGTATAATTACTGTGAGATTTATCTCTGTTGTTTCATCTTCCAGTACATCAAAATTACTTTTTATTTTTGAGCAGTTTCCATTGTGGGGCCCCACCACCATTGATTCCCATCACCTGTCAGTTTCTGGCCATTATAAATGAAGCTGCTATGAGTGTGAACATATGCTCCCCTTTCTCTTGGGCAAATCCTGCGAGCAGAAGCAGCTGAACCATATGGTAGGTGTAGGTTTATTTTTCTTAGTAAGCCACCAGGCTGCTTTAGGAAAGGGCAGTGCCACCTGACCGGACCTCCATTGCCACTAGTAATACTTGAGGGTTCCAGTCGCTCCTCAGCCCCCAACAATGGGTCTGACAGTCTTTCTAAAGTTTAGCCTGTAAGTACAATGGGCTCTTCTTGTTTTTCACTTCAAAGTTCCAATGTCCAAATGTTGAGCAGCTTTTCGCATTTGTCTCCCATGCTAAGTATCTCGTCAAATCTTTTGTATTCTTTCAATTGTGTTATTTTCTTATTAATTTTAAGATTTTTTATATGCCCTGAATACAAATCTTTTGTTAGATATATGACTTTTCAAATATTTTCTCCTAGTCTGCAGGTTGTCTTGCCACTCTCTTAAAGAAAATCTTCCTAAAGGTTTTAAATTTTGATGAAGTCCAATTTTTCTTTTGTAGGTCAAACCTACCATTTAAGAAATTTTTCCCAGCTGGGCATGGTGGCACACATTTCTAATTCCAGAAGCTTGGGAGGCTGAGGCAGGAGCATAGTAAGTTCAAAGCCAGGCTCAGGGGCTGGGATTGTAGCTCAGTGGTAGAGTGCTTGCCTAGAATGTGTGAGGCACTGAGTTTGATTCTCAGCACCACATATAAATAAACAAACAAACAAATAAAATAAATGTCCATCAACATCTTTACAAAAAAAAAAGCCAGCCTCGGCAACTTAGCAATACCCTCTCTCTAAAATAAAAAATAAAAAAATAATAAAAAAATTTAAAAAGTGGCTTTAAATTTAAAGATTTAAAAATCTCAGTGGTTAAGCACCTCTGAGTTCAATCTCTTGTACCAAAAGAAAAAAAGAAAGAAAGAAAGAAATCTTCCTAACTTCCTAACTCAGGGCTATGAAGACTTTCTCCTATGTTCTTCTAGAAGTTTTATAGATTTATGTTTACACTTAGGTCTATGTTTCCTGTTAATTCATGTATGTGGTACAAGGTATGGATTAAAGTTCATATTTTCACAACTGGATATTCAATTTTTCTAGCACTATTATTCAAAGAGTCCATCTTTCCTCCATTGACCTGACTTTGGACCTCTGTCAAAAGCCAGCTGTCAGGTACATGGAGTCTCTTTCTAGACATTGGTCCATCTGTCTTCACCAGTGTTCTAAGAAGCCTGCTCACTTGTTCTAGCCAATAAGGAAACTGAGGCTAGAGGGCTGCACTGATTATTCAAAGTCCAATGCTTATTGCATTGGTGCTACATCATCTTCTAAGAGTTAATTCTTTTACAAGTAAGGAGAAATTTATGCCAAGAAAAAAGTAGTTAATAGGACGGATCAACATAATCTTGCCAAAAATACAGCCTCATTTTGTGATGAAAGTAAGCTTTAAACATATTAAACATAAGCTTTAATTAAACACAGCAAACACGTCAGTCACAAAAAATCTACCTTGTTCCTCCAGCATCTGGAGAGTGCCAGGGTCAGGACTTATTCCCTCTCAGCTGAGGTCCCCATGGGCTTTTAACACCCCTAATCCTTCCCTACACACTGATGACACCCACATTCCACGTGTTTTCTCATCACAGGCATGTGATGAAAACATTTTATATTCTTTTTTTAAATTCCTAACCATAGCTTTATTTTCTGAAATACTGTTTAAGAAGCTCTGTCCTGGGGCTGGGCTGGGGGGAGGATGGAATACATGCTACTCCACATGCGATGCAGAAGCATCAAGGTCAAGGCCGCTGTCGGTGGAGAGGAGGCAGGCAACGAGGTCTCCCCTCTGTCACTTTGGTCAAGCCACTGAAACCAGGCTTTGCTGCTCTTGTCTAATAATCCCTGCCTCAAGGAGCTGTCTTGAAGATGGGTTAGGTAATGCAGTAGGCACCAGACACAGAGCCGAGCAGGGGCAAGGCTCTTACAGAGGACAGTTGCTTGAGCTCTTTACCATCTTCATCTTCATCACCCTCCTTTCCCCTCCCCGATGGCCCCTCGCTGGACTTCAAGTTTCCTGCCATCTTCCACGGATTCCTGGGGAGGCTTGAAAGTGCTTGTGTTCCTGGTAACTTCTTGGTCCCAGTTCCCTGCATTTCTTGCTCAGAGCTTCTAGGAGATGTCCTGAGTTCAAATAGTAACTCCTCCTTTACTCATGCTAGACGGAGGGGATTCCTGTGTGGTGCACCTCAGAAGCTTCCAAGGAAAGACAGGTAAGTGGAGAAGGAGCCCAGACCAGACGCAGCACTGATCTATGACAGGATGCAGCTTGGAGTCAGGGGGCTGAGCTGGAGACCCCCTCTCAGTGGGAGACTCTGAGCAAGTCCATTTGCACCCATCATAGAGAGCAAAGGGGTGCCATACCAAGATGGAAACCCCAAGGAGGAAAGAAAAACACAGAGAAGTAAGCAAGTTCCTTTAGTACATCTCTTTCTCCACAGCACAGATCCTGATGTCTCATTCTTGAGATAAACATTTGACATCTGAAAAGAGACATGTCCCTAGAGGCAGTTACGTCACTTTTCTAGTTTCCTAATTATTACAGTTGATGGAAAAATAGGAAGAAAACAGGGTGACAATCCAATTCTAATAAAAATGAATGCCAGACTCCAATTCTGAAGTACTAATCAACGTGTACAAAATAAACGTGGTAGCCTTCTCCAGCCATCCCACATCTTACCTCTTTCTTAAAATTATCATTTCAATGAGTGAAAGGGAGTCATTCTAAATATAACCATGGACTTTGCTCCCCACAAGGCCTGAAGTGCCAATGAAAACTTTTTCTGATGATGTAATGCTTCCAGCTATTTTTATTCTGAAGATACAGGCTGTTTCTTTATGAAGAGCAAACAGCAGAGGAATCTCTTTAAAACGGTTTGAAAGGTGAATTCACACAGTTTCAGCTACACCCAACAGTGCATAGCTTTCTTGTTCTCCACCTTGCTGGCTTCTGACACCTCCTCCCTGTGTTCTCACATCAAGGGAAAGGGAACCAAGCCCTGGTACCAAAAGCACTGTGTTACACGTCCTGCAGAGTCCGTCCCATGCACGGCAGGTGTTCAGTCAATGCTGAGAGAATGAATCCACTGGTTCAAGCTGCAGACGCCCACAAAGAAGGTGGCCTCAAAATGTAAGCAGGAATCCAAAATAGCAGCTCCACCAGAGACCAGCGGGGCAACCGTGGAAAGTGTCACCTCCTTTTCTCTATTCACAGCCCAAAAGACGACATTTACAAAGTCTTTTATCCCCTTACAAATATCTCAAAAAACGCAAGTGAAGAATTTCAGAGTCAGGTTCAGATAAAAGATACTTCATCAAGGGAGAACACAGATGGCTGATGAGCTCCTGAACAGAAATAGGGGAACCTGGTTTCCACATTCACTTTCAACTACACCCCTGCAGAGCCCTGAACTGATGGCTCTGGGATCTTTTGCTGAATAACCGAGGGTGTTACTAACAATGGGAATTTAATCACAATCTAAAACCCAAAAATAACTCAAGTTTTAGCAGGATTATTTATGCTCCGAGTGTGTGTGTGTGTGTGTGTGTTCAAGTTCCCCTTTTAATGTGTACAATGGGGCCTTTCTATAAATATAAAGCAACATGATGTCTTTGGAATCACACCACAGCTGACATTCCAAAGTCCTTTATTTCTGAATATATAAACATACACAAATGCATCATTAGGCTGTCAGAGTTGCCAACAATTTTACATCCTAAAATTATTAGTGGGTAAAATTGTTCTGGTTCTGAAAGAAGTAAGAGTAATAAGATATTGATAAAATCCCTTATAATTAGTGTTGGATAAAACTATAATCATAGCAAAAAACTCAAGCAACACCTGTAGAAAAAGGGTCAAAAAAAGATTTAAACTAGCTATTTTCAAAGACAAGTAGAGGGCATCCAGGAGTGGTGGTGTGTACCTGTTGTCCCTGCCAAAGGAAGGCTAAGGCAAGAGGATCATTTGGGCCCAGGAGTCTAAGGCCAGCCTGGGCAACATGGCAAGATCTGCTTCAAAAAAGTCCATCAATCAATCAATAGGGAGATCAGACTCGGAAGTTTATATCCTGTAAGTGAAAATATACACACACACACACACACACACATATTTTTTAAATAAAACTATTCTGAAGAGCTTTGAAAGGCATTGAACACAGAATAAAAACCAATGAAACTATGTAAAAAATAATCCCATTTAGTAATTTAAAAAATCAGTGCCAGGTTAAGTTATGAGGCACAGACCTTCATGGCCTCCCTCTGATATGTCGATCACCCCGCCACAGGCTCGTGAAGCACGGATGAATCTTCCTCTTCTTGGCCAGGGGCTCAGCCATGTGACTCACTTTGGCAGACTGGACATGAACCAGTAGAGCTTGAAAGACTGGCCTTGAGCTCTGGTGCTCCTCCTGCCTTAGTCCTTGAGAATAATATGCCTCAGGTAGTCCCTGGTCCAGTGAGGCTAACAGCTTTACTGCAGGGCCGGATGTAAGACAAACTCAGAGCCCAGACCCGCCTAAACCAGCTGACCCCAATTAGCCCCCAGATGCAGAAGCAAGAAATAAATGCACATTTTATGCCACAGAGATCTTAGCTTTTGGTAACACAGCAACATTGAACAATGAGTCTTTATGTAATAAAGAAAAAAATTTGAAAAATGAGAGGGTCATGATGCCTGCATTGCCAATTCTGTTTCTTGTTGGTTTCACACCAGTGGCTAATGAAGAAGAATTTTAAAGGATCTTGAGAAAACTGTGTTATAAATTTTTTGACCAAAGATACTTTATATAGATCCAAATGATGGATCTCCCAAGGGAATCAAACAATGAATCTCCCAATCCAAACGATGAATCTCCCAATCCCTTGGATCTCCAAGGGAAGCCAGAAGGCCACATCAAGTTCATGTGTTGGAAACTTGAATGGAATGTCTATGCCTGTCTTCCCACTGTATCTGGAAGTAGGTAATTTGTTGATTTCACAGGCTCACAGCTGGAGGGAATTTGCCTAAGGATGAACCCTGCCTTGAGTGTCACCCATATCTGACTTAGATGAGACACTCGACTTTGGACTTTTGATTTGGTGCTAGAAGGAGTTAAGACTTTGGATCTACTGGCGTGTGAGTAGGAGCTGTTAGGGCATGAATGTATTTTGCATGTGAGAAGGTCATGAATTGGGAAGCCAGGGGCAGAATACTATGGTTTCAATGTCCCCCCAAAGTGCATGTGTTGGAAACCAACTCCTTCTGCCTTCATGAATGGATTAGTGTTGGCTGTCCCTCATGCATGGATCAGTGTCACTAAGGGTTTGTTATAAAAGTAAGCACACCTCCCCAGCATACTTGCTCTGGCTCTCCATGTGACACCCTCCACCATGCAATGGGAAGGCCACACCAGAGACTGAGCAGATGTGGGCAGCCTGCTCTTGGGCTTCCCACTCTCCAGAACCATGAGCCAAATAAACAGCTGTTCTTTATAAATTGCCTGGGGCTGTGGTTTGGACCTTACGTGTGCCCCAAAGGTCCACATGGTAAAGGCCTGGTTGCCAGACTGTGGCACTATTGGAAGGTGTGGAGGGGCCTAGTAGAAGGAATTCACTGGCATATTGAGTCCCGGGTTCCTTCCCCTCACCCTTTTTGCTTCCCACTGCCAGGATGCGAACAGCCTTCTCGGCCATCTATGCCTGCCACGGTGTACTATTCTGCCACAGGCCTAAAACAACAGGTCCAGTGTCTGAACTATGAACTGACACTTCCAAAACCATGATCCAAAATAAGTCTTTCCTCTTTATAAAATGACTTTCTCAGGTATTTTATCACAGCAATGGAAAGCAAACTAATACACCTAGCATCAGGTATTTTGTTACAGCAACAGAAGCAGACCAAGACAAGCCATTTTTCTATTCTGTCTGTATTCTAGCCTCCTGTAATGTGAATGGAGAACCATAATCTATCAGACTCCAGGGTCGATCAGGATTGATTAGTGGCTCTGGCTTTGGTATTGTCTTGATGTTAGGTGACTCAGCTGTGTGACCCACACTTCCCACCCAGCACCTACCACAAAGTTAGACCCATGTTAGTATTTACAAAGTTATCTTCCAAAGGTATATAAATGAGCATAAGTAGCAGGAAACTAGAAATGGCTAAGTCCTCTAAGGTCCAAACTGAAGTATCTACAACAACCCTTGAAATAACTCCCACAGTTCAGGGATACCAGATCTCAATAGTAATAGGCAGGGGAAAGTGTCTAAAAGAATGTGAAAGAACTTTTCCTCTCTCTTTCTTTCTTTCTTTTTTTTTTTTTGGTACCAGAGATTGAACTCAGGGGCACTCAACCATTAAGCCACATCCCCAGCCCTATTTTGTATTTTATTTAGAGACAGAGTCTCACTGACTTGCTTAGCACCTCACTGTTGCTGAGGCTGGCTTTGAACTTGCAATCCTCCTGCCTCAGCCTCGAGAGCTACTGGGATTACAGTCATGTGCCACCGTGCCTGGCTCCTCATTATTTCTAAGGGATTCATGAAATAGTGAAACTATTAAACCAAAGACATTAGCAAACAATGCCTTCTCCAGAACTACAAGCAGAACAGATGGTCTTTATGATTTGGTCTCTTATGAGCTCTTCCAGGGGCTTGAATTACCCGTAGCTTCATCTGACTCTAGTTCCGTATTTCTATGAGTTGTATTAACCAACCCAATTCCTCCACTTACCCTCATTATTAAATTCCAAAGGGGGAAGTGGGACAGAGAGGGAAGAGTGCTATGGGATGAATGTCTGCATCCCCAAACTCACATGTGCAAGTCCCAACCCCAGTGATGCTATCTGGAGGTGAGGCCTTTGGAAGATGAGTGTGCTCCGGTGAGAGCATGAAGATGGAGCCCTCCATGCGGGAACCTGTGAGTTTATAAAGGGAGAAAGGGTCATAGTGACCTGTGTCTGCTGTGTTGGGTACAAGAAGGAAGCAGCCCTCAGTAAGCCAGGAAGAGGGCCTTCCACAAGAGCCAACCATGCTGGTGCCCCCTCTCAGACCTCCAGCCTCCAGGACTGTGGGAAATGAACACCTGATAGCATTCCACAGTAGCAGCCCAAACCAAAACGAAGAGAACCCCAGGCCAAGAGGTCATGTAAAGTGGCAGTGGGAACATGCATAGCCTTACTGATGTGACATTGGAGCTGAGCCTCCTGCAGGGTGACATTGGAGCTGAGCCCCACTGCCTCCCTCCATTGCTTGAACTCACCTGCTTACAAGAAAAGAGCTTTGCTTCTAGTCCAGAAGTAAGGTGGCAGAATCTAGAGGAAAAGCTTTCTCCAGAGCTTAGCCTTTCTGCTACTGATTAAATCGTCGATCTCACATTCTAACAGCATGAGAAAATTCATTTATTACAAGTTAGGTATTCTTCCACCACAGGAGAAACAGAGACGAACATGGTAGACTTGTCATTTCTATGTTTCCTACACAGAAAGCACTCGTTCCTCAAGCCAAGATCACTTCACCCTTCCATTTGGCAAGTACAAAGGACTCAACTCCATCCCTATATATCTAGTGACTAAGAAGAGTAGTCTCCTCTATTCCAGTTTCATGAAGACCAGGGATGTTCCTATTTTCAGCCCCAAATCAGTTTCAGGCCTGTTTCTCAATTTAAAAATACGAGTAGATTTTTCGTTTTAAAATTCTCTCAATTTTTGACTCTTCATTATATATCTTGAGTGTGGTGCATCCATTAAAAGCCCCTTAAAGCAAGATGATTTATTTCCAGCTTACCTCCCCCCAGGGGAGTATCTAAATGTGCAATTTACCAAAATAAACAGCCCCATTTCTGAGTTGAGAATGTTTAGCTTCATCAGTTTGGGGAGACAAATAGTTTTCTTTCTACAGCAGATGACTCCTGAGTCATGGCTGAAAATATCCTCACTCATTTTAATGAAGATAATCATTTAAACTGATTTAAAAATAAGTCCAATATCAAAGAATAGATTTTTGACACGTTTTCTGTGGAAGTAAAAATACTATTCAAAATCTAAAGCTTGTAATTCAGGAGAAATAAATATTGAAAGTGCTCTTTGGTCTTTAAATGACACGAGATGGCTCTGAATGTTATAGTTTAAAAATACTCTCTAAGAATACACGCCAAATGACTGCGGGATTATAAGTTCTCTCTCCCAGTTGCTCAGGTATTAAAAACAGGCACAAGTAAGAATAGCCTTCAGAAGAACTAATAAACAGCCCAGGAGCACAGGCGATGTGCCCCAGGCAGGGTCCTGCACCATGGTCTGCTCCTTTTACCAAAGCCCTCTAAGTAACAGCACTGACCCCTGCATGTTGCTTTTTCCTCCTCTTTAAAAAAACAAATCAAAAAGGAAACATGACTTGAATGACAGATGAAGGGCACATTCTTAGTCCTTCCTTAGAAGCAACATCCTCGCTGCCCGGGGTACTGACACTGCCCGGAATTCAAATTCCCCAGTGGACGCTTGGGTGCTTGCTCAGTTACCCCATCTATCTTCAGTTTTCCAATAGAGATTTATGGCCAATGGACAAAGCCACTGCCCTGCCCAGTCCACCTTCCCCCAAGAGAAAACCTGTCCCCAAGCCAGAGCTGACTCTCCTCACAGGCCTTGCAGCTCACCTCCTTTCTTTCACTCACAGGGTCACATCTCTCCATTTTGAGAAAAAACCAAATAAGACAAAACCCAGCTGCATACTATTCACATTGGCCAAAAGATGGAAATAACTTAAATGTCCACTGATTGATGGACATATAGTGTTATGTTCAGACAGTGGAATAGTATTCAGCTGTGAAAAGGAGTGAAGTGCTAAGGAAAGCTACAATATGGGAGAACTCTGAAGTTACTATGCTAAGTGAAAGAAGCCAGACACACTTAAGAACATGCAATTCATTTATATGGAGAATTCAGGAGAGGACAAGTCCACAGAGAGATGCGGACTGGTTGCCAGGAGCCGGTGGGAGAGGGGGAAGGAAAAATAACTGAGCATGGTTATGGGATTTTCTGGATATAGGGTGTTCTGGAACTGGACAGTGATGACAATGGCACAACACTGTAATGTGCTAAGTGTCACTCAAGGTAAATTTTACATTATATGTGTTTTATCAAAATAAAAGTTCAAGCAACAACAAAAGACCCAAGCTGCTGCTTTTCCTGGTCTGGTTACTTTCTCTGCACTCATTCACCACCAATATTTTCTAGATCACATTTTCTACCTCCATTTTTTCATCCTTAAGCCCCTAAATTTGGTTTTTCATCCCTGAAGACCTCTTTCCCTCCCCTCCACAACATCAACAAGAATCATAGAGAGCTAGTCATACAGATCTCCAAAAGCGTCTTTACACAATGCCATCGCCCTTCCCAGCTGTTAGCATGTGGGCACTGGCACCTCCCTGAACACTCTGCCTCAGGACACCTGGAAGACTGTCTGCAGGACACTCGTGGCCATGCTGGTTCCCTTCTCGGAGCCTCCTGCTCCTCCAACCCAGCAGGAACTTTCTCCCTGCCTCATGCATGGCTGCTTGTCCTTTGTCCCTGCTTTGGTGAACATACCTCTCCATCCTGCACCACTCTGACCCCTTGTTGCAGGATGAGGTCTCCACAAGTCCTGTTAAACCGCAGTTCTTTGGTGGACAAAGCTGTGACTTAGCAAAAGCACCCTCCACATTTTCTAACAAAAGTCAGGTCTTTCACATCACAAAGAATATTATACTAGTCTCCTATTGCTGCTATAACAAACGGTCACAAATTTGGTGGCTGAAAACCCCACCAATGTCTCTCCTCATTGTCCTGGTATGGTCTCAGGTCTTCTGGATGCTCTGGGGACAGTGTGTGTCCTTGCCCCTTCCGTCTTCTAGAGGCTACCTGCATTCTTTGGTCTGTGTATTCCTTCTTCCATCTTCCAAGCCTACAGCCTAGTATCTTCTCTCCTCTTTGACCTACCCTCTCCCCCCCACCCCCGCCTCCAGTGCTGGAGCTTGAACCAGGGCCTTGTGCATGCTAGCCAAGTGCCCTACCACTTAGCTCCACCACAGCCCTCTACTTCCCTATTAAAAGGACTGGTGGAACAATGTTGGGTCCACCTGGGTAATCCAGGATCATCTTCCCTTCTCAAGACCCTTAGCTTAATCACATCTGCAAGGTCCATTTTGCCATGTAAAGTAACAGATTCACAGGGTCTGGGAGTCAGAATATGGACTTGTTTGGTGGGGAAGGCGAGTATCTACCCACTCTATTCCAAACACTCAAATTCCTGAAAATATGCTATGGCAGACACTAGACCTGTACGCTTTTCTAACAAGGAGAGACCTTTGTTATAGATATTTAACAGAATCACCAATACGTCCTCTCTCCACCCAATCACATACAATAAAGCTATTTTCTGGGAACATGATTTAAGATTAGAGTGGGGGGGGGCGTGGAGAAGGAGAAATCCATGAATTTTCATTCATTTCCAAGAGAGAAAAACACTAAGTCAAGAACCTAGGATGGAAGGAAAGATTTTTGAGAACATACAATAAACAACACTGAAAAGATTTTATAAGTCCCTGGACAGAAACGAGCAGTAAAAGGGTCAGGACTCAAAGTGGCATTTAGTTCTTAGGAGCCTCGCAAATCATTAGCTCATTTCTAAACGAGGGACACAGCCCTCTGTCACTGATTTATGCCACTCATTTGTGAATTTCCTCCCGCTCCATCTTTCTTTCTCTCCAGCGATGGACCCAATCACTTCTCTTGGTCCCTGTTTTTTTCACTCCCCCTTCTTCACTAAGATTTATTATCCATGCATCTCTGTGCCACCGAGATAAAGCAGTCTTTAATTGTATTTCTTCTTGTAACCAAAGCAATAGTAAGGTTTCTTTCCTGCTGAAATGTGCAAGTACTAACATACCACTTTTCTGCGGAGGCCAACTTATTCTTAGCTTCTGAGAGATGGCCTGCCTCTCGCACGCCTCCTAGTGGCAGCCAGCTTCAGAACACAGCTGGGCATGCTTGGTCTAAAGATGCAAGCAAAACTTGCCAAACCATATGAAGTATTTCTAAAACACAAGTGAGAACACAAGCATTGGAGTAGATTTTACACAACCTTTCAAACATACAGCGCTCTTGCTTTGGACATCGTTTACTTTGTGCATCTGGCAGTTATCCTTCCTTGTACTGATCTTTGGTACTGTCATGTAGTAAACTCAGAAACCACAGAAACAATGGACAGTGTGTTTAGAAAACAAACAAAACACCAAGCCCAGTGAAAACAGAGTGGATAAATATGTTGTGTTATAATCACATGATGGAATATTACACAGCAGAAAAAATAAATGAACCACAGCTATATACAACATGATTAATCTTAGAAAATGTTGTAAGGTAAGACAATAGTCCCACAAGAGTATGCAAATATGGTACCATTTATAGACCTCAAAACCAAAAATTTAATTTACAGATATATGTGATTAAATCCCTATAATTAAATATAAATAAAAACATAAATATATCTATAAATATATGTAAAATATTTATATAAAATGTATAATTACAAATATTACATATATATTAAATATATATGTATATGTAGATCTTTTTAAAAGCAAAGGAAGGAAGAACACAAAAATTCAAGGTTGTGCTTCATACATATTCATGTGATTATAACATTTTATAGCTTATCTATGTGTTGTGTATATTCAACATACCAAACATGATCATTAAACTGTAACTAAGGGGTATGTGTAGGCAGAAAGTCCAGCTGAGCATGGCCAGAGACAGGCTGTTGAGACATCATACCATGTCCTCTCAGATTCATTCCTGTTTCAACTGTCCAAAGACTACATTTTGGAGCACAGGATAGAGGCATGTATCAGACTCTGGATGATACAAAGTTTCAAAATATTTACTTGAAACATTCTCAGTCATATACCTAAGATCATAAGAACATGCACTCCGACCCATCACCTGTACCTGAGACCAGCCTCTCCTGGGGACTCCACCTGACTGTGGTGCTACTCGGCTTTCCTCCTCCTGGTGCTGTGGGCTGTGTCTAGTGCTGTCTAGCTGGTCTCACCTGTAAGGCGCTGACTGACTTGCCTTGCCTCCTTCTCTGGACCTGGGCCCCATCTTTGTTTCCAGTGACTGGGCAGCGCCAGCCTCCTCTTTGTAACCACAGCCATCTCTGGATGGCAGCTCAGAAGCCAGAGCCCTTGGGCTCCAAGGTGAACTGAATCCCTGGGCCGTGCTGCCACCCGGTGTCACCTCCCCACAGCCACTTGGCTGCTGGGACACTCCCCACTCCTCGTGTTCTTTCGCTTCTCTTCTTGATAAAGGCATGTGTGTTAAAGGAAAAAAATATAATAAGGATCAAGGACCAAAACAATTCAAACCACTTAGTATTCCACGGGCAGACTCAGCTACCAGCCAAGAGTTGTGCAGGGACCTCACTGGGCTTACTTTAAATATATAATCTTTAACAAAAATTAGCAATGAAAGATGATTTTTCATATCTAAATATTCTTCTACATTGTGGTCTTTACTGATTACATACTATTCCATTGTTTCCAGCACGTAACTACAACAATAAAAAACCCTCCTGATGTAAAACAACAGTCCTCTCACACGGGCCTCCTGCCTCAGGGCCCTTGCACCTGTGACTCCCTCTGCCTGGACTCTTCACCCAGACATGATTCTCAACCTCCCTCCTTCAAAGCTTTGCTCAAAAATCTTATTGTGGCTGGGCGCAGTGGCGCACACCTGTAATCCCAGCGGCTCAGGAGGCTGAGGCAGGAGGATCACGAGTTCAAAGCCAGCCTCAGCAAAAGCAAGGTGCTGGGCTGGGGTTGTAGCTTAGCGGTAAAGCACTTGCCTAGCATGTGTGAGGCACTGAGTTTGATTCTCAGCACCATATATAAATAAATAAAATAAAGGTCCATGGACAACTAAAAAAAAAAAGAAAAAAAGCAAGGCACTAAG
>PVHX01018062.1:0-38144 GCA_004024805.1 Geosciurus inauris
CACCTTCTAGGATAAGACAAAATGAGGTCAAAGAGAGTTAAGGGGGAGAGCAAATAAATGATAGGGGTCTTAGAGCAGGAGTTCTTTATAGATGTACAGATCAAGGGAGCTAGCAGAGAAGGCTGGAGAGTCATTTACAAATATAACTGCAGGTCAGGTTCTGATGGTGATATGTGACTAGCAATCTCTAGGCCTGCTGGAAAAAAGTACACCAGACCACAAATTGCCAAATATGCCTTAGGACTGTGTTTAAGGCAACTGCTCAGCAATGAAGGTGAAGAAATCGGCTGGAATGGATAGCATTCATCATGGCGCTTTTTTCCCCTGTGAGGGTCAATAGTTAAGGGTTGAAAGTGGATGGAACTCTGATGGAGTGCTACCATGGTACAGGAGCATACATACATAAGACTCAGAAACCAAAAGCGTTAAAGAAAATGCAGTATAGGAAAGAAAATGTTTTCAACAAGCCAAAACCCATGATAGAAGGCCCCCAGTTGGCCATGAGGGAAGCATGGGACAATTCTGTGGGTCCAGAAATGGATTGTCATTATTAGTCCCTGGGAAAAAAGCAGAGGAAAGAGAGCGAGAGGTAGATTTGGTTGAAGTACGAATTTCTCAGAGCCCCAGAAAGCAAGTTGGAACACTTTTCCAGAAGTCCAAACCTAGCCAGATCACAAAGCTATCTAATGACAAGTACTAAAAAGTACATAATACTGTTTATGTGTGATTTAGAAAGCTCTAAAATGAGAAAGGACACAAAAAGTCAAGATCATGACATTCTTCCATTTATTAAGGTAACAAAGGAGGCTGAGGGAGAGAAACACACGATTTTCTAGTCATCCCTGCAAATGACTGAAAGATGCCAGCTAGGAAAATCTTGTAATGAAAGTTAATTGTGTGGTTGCATTTGAAAAGAACAAACTCAAGGGGTATTAGAGTATATAATTGTTAATCTCCATCTTGTGTAGGCCTTAATTTTGGGGGTCTATTTTTGAGGATTATTTGGGGTACCTGCGAAGCTCTGAGCAAAGAAATTATAACTTTTATAATCCTACTAGGATCTTTTAAAACAAAGTTATTTTTAAATTTCATAATACGTTAATATCTGCTCATTATTAAAATATAGAAGAAAGCATATAAAGGGAAATAGGCTAATGCTTCTTCACATCCACAAATCCCCCTCATAGAGCTAAGAGCTAATTAGTACGATCATGTATGTGCATGCTTGTACACACACTTCTTTAACTACATACCCTCAAGATTAACCCATGTCAGTAATACAGTTCTGTTTTATTCCTTTTAACAACTGCATATTGCTTGGTATTGATTGACGTGGCATAGTTTTATTACTGGCTTCATTGATAGACAATTACATCGATTCCTATTTTTGTAGTATAGATGATGCTGTGATGAATATCTTTGTATACACAATTTGAGCATATGTTAAGTATTTGTATAAGAGTGGATACATTCCTGAAAGTCAAATTTCTTGGCATATACATTAGAATTTTCTTATAGAGGCTGCCAAATTACTATTCTAATTTACTCTCAAGAGTATATGAGAGTATCCAGCCTGTTTAAAGTCTTTTGACAGCTAAACAAAATCTTGAAAAAAAAATTTTTTTTGTACCAGGAATTGAACTCAAGGGCACTCAACCACTGAGCCACATCCCCAGCCCTATTTTGTGTTTTAGGTACAGACAGGGTCTCGCTGAGTTGTTTAGTGCCTTGCTGTTGCTGAGGCTGGCTTTGAACTTGCAATTCTCCTGTCTCAGCCTCCCAAAGTGCTGGGATTACAGGCGTGCACCCACAGAGCCTGGCTAGGTTTTATTTGTAAATAGAATAAAGTTTAACTTTCTTTGCTTTCTCTGTTACATATAGTTAATTTTCCTGACTGGTGAATAAATTAAAGGCAAGCCAGGATTTACCTGTTGGATTGTGCATTCTTTTCTCAATCAATTAAAGTTAGCTTGTAATTACCTTAAAATCCTATCTTTTATGAAATTTTAATCAGGTCCTATAGGTCACATGCCTACCTTTAGGAATTACATTGTTAACAGGTTCTACAAATTTTACCCCTTTAAGCTCAAAGCAGACAAGGCATCCAAAATTACTTGAATTGAAACTCTTAATCCATTTTGGGCTGCTGTCTCTTCACCCCTTTGTACAGGATTTAAAAGGCATAAAACAAATGAACCTGATAATCCAGGATTCAAGAGAAATGTCCCCGGTTAGAGGAATAAAAATTTCTGTGTCCCATTCCATCCCACAGCCCACTAAGCATGTGCGACTGGGAAAAAAACCTGTTGTAAAAAAATGTGCCAATATTCACCACAGTTTAGTAGCTTGCTGTATAAGTGACAAAGCAATTAGCTGACATTTACAGATTGCATACCCGGTACCCTTCACCAGTATTTCAGAGCCAAGTTATGGGTGTAAATAGATTTTCTTCATTCTCAAACACTTTGGATAGTATTTGGCAAAACACTCAAATTCCCTGGCTCTCTTCCACGTGTGCTATCTTCCCAATGCTTGGGTCCCATATGGAAAAGCGGGAATGCTGAATAGAGAGACTTGGTTCCCCCCCTCCCCAGAATGCACACCATATGTACGGGCGCTGCACCACCTTGTGGCCATATCTGTGAACTGCACATTCCCTGCTAGCAGGCTGCTGGCCAAGATCCTACAAATCCTTGTGATGTCAAATCCCTGAAACAAATCTCTTTGTATATTCATTATGCATCCTTATGGTTCTGCTTCTCTCAATCAACTCCTGATGGATATAGCCACATTGTGGATGGACCTCACACAAAGAAAGCCCACGACAATATGAGTTGCCTGGAACTTAGTGAAATTTTTCCAAAAATATAATTCAATGGAGAAAGCCCTAATAAATATCTCCACAGGAAAAATTTAATCCAAACACATATCTTGAGTGGCTGCGATGGGCAGGTCGACAATGGGAGACAGATAATATCTAAACATCACACTTTTACCCTCAAGGATGTATTTATAGGGACTGGGGTTGTGACTCAGTGGTAGAGTGCTTGCCTGGCATCTGTGAGGCACTAGATTCGATCCTCAGAACCACATAAAAATAAGTAAAATAAAGGTATTGTGTCTATATACAACTAATTTTTTTTAAAAAAAGAATGTATTGATAGGTCAGTAAGGGAGATAAGGTGAGCACACAAAAATTAAAATTTAAGGCAATATAAGTTTTTTTTAACACTGTCAGATTATTTTCCTGACCAAGGATCAATATCTAACTTTATATAGCTCAGGGCCAAGATGGTCTACTTCAATTTATAAGACCTTGAAGAATATTTATGGGTCTAGTAACACTGGGTTCAAGGGTCAGGGGATCCCAGGATATATCTCCAATATCAAATATACCAGGCAATTATTTTCAAAGAATGTGGACTGGGTATCTGTGCTGAGCAGGATGGAATCCAAAGAACTTCAAAAAAGCTGGTTATTTTGTGAGTATCCCTAATTGGAAAATAATCTGCAGTTTATTAGAGCAGCCAGAAATGGTTTCCCAGCTTGGCTATATCAGGAGCTCAGGGACTTCTACCCCCAACTGCTGTTCTGGATGAAGCTTCTGTTACAAAACAGAGCTCTAGGTGAGGTGGGGCAAAGTTACTAGACCTGGAGGTGAAATGCAGGCCTGACATATACTAATTATGTGGCCCAAAACATACTTCTTGGAACCTCAATTTACTTCCCTGCATAATGGGGAGATAATAAAACATACCAATTGGTAGTTTTAGAAAAAATAAAATAAAGCTTCTTTTACAGATACATTCATATGAAACATTTACAGATTGTAGGAAATTGAGTTAGGTCATAGATTAAACAAGATTGGCCAAGAGATGATGATTACTAAAGCTGAGAGATAGGGAAATGGGGGTTCATGGTGCTGTTCTACTTTTGTGGAGATTTGAATCTTCCCATAATAAAATATTTTAAATCACAAATAAGGTGAAGACATTGAACTCTGGATTTAGAACGAGGTTTGATCCTGAAGTATTGGACAAGTTAATTAAGCTCTCCTGAGTCTCAGCATACTGCTGAGATGTGGGAAGTAATTATTCCTGCCTCACAGGGTGGCTGAGGAGATTAAATGAGGTTATGTATATGAAGGACTTAGTGTAGTGTACATTTTGGCTACTACCACTGGTATTATTATCATATAAAGGACACCTCGTATGCAGTAGGTATTTAATAACAGAATGACTCATCATCATTATCATAAGCATCAATAGAGTTGAACTCAGCACCTGGTCAGAATGCACTGTTAAACTGAGCTCTTAATCTGGCCAGGATGTGGGCAAATACAAGTGCTGAGGTCTGGTGCACGGGAAATGATTTTCATTGGTGGGCTGTAATAACTATCTGAAGCTCCTCAAGTTCAGAAATGTCCATCCATGAGTAGGACCAACTATGTAGCCTGCAGCTGAACTGTCAAAGCCTTCCTCCACAGACTTGTGTGAGCAGGGCACAGTTGAAGATTCAAGAAGGCAGGAAGCTCTTACTATGAGGTTTCTATGCTGGGAGTTTAGAGCAGGACTTTTGGCCCTGAGAAGGGGATGCAGCTGGGAATCACTGTCTTGACAAGCGTTCTGTGAGCTTCCTTCTTTGCTTCATGCTTCACTGGGCCACTCTCATGCAAAGTGCTCAATACAGGATTGTCAAATGAATGGGCTACAAACACCAGAAGCTGGAAACTAGATTCGAAAGCCAGAACTGATTCTTCTTTTTAATGGTTTTTTTTTTTTTAGTTGTAGATGGACACAATACTTTTATTTTATTTATTTATTTTTATGTGGTGCTGAGGATTGAATCCAGTGCCGCACACATGCAAAGCGAATGCTCTACCACTGACCTACGGCCCTAGCCCCCAGAACTGATTCCATAAAGGCCTCCAGACTCAGAATGGGCTTGCTCCTGGGAGCTTGGGGCTGGCCTAGCCACCAGGTATGACATGGTGGTCCAAGCTATGGAAATCAATCTGAGAATGAGAATAAGGTTTCCAATGTGACCTGAATGACTCACTAGTCTCCAGAGGTTCCACCAGCTTGAACTGTGTCTAGCTGACAATGGTTTCCTATGCTATGTATGGACACTTTCAGGGTGGCAAATTGTCACTTGTGCTACTTGTTCTTAGTTGATTTAAAAATCACTGATTTGAGCCAGGCATGGTGGCACACACCTGCACAGCAACTTAGTGAGGCTGTAAGCAACCGAGTGAGACTCTATCTCTAAATAAAATACAAAAAATGGGCTGGAGATGTGGCTCAGTGGTTAAGCACCCTTGGGTTCAATCCTTGGTATAAAATAAATCCCTAATTTGGGAGGTCACACAGCTGGACAATACAATATTAGTCTCCTACTAGCTCTGCTATATAGAACACTTGGAACATCTGGGTTATGATCATAATGGTTGCCTAGGTTACTCTTTGGGGACATGAAGGCTGCTGTGTCTGAAAACACAGACCCTTCACTTGGGTCTACAGATGTCTGATGGGTGACTGGAACACAACGGAAAGGTTTGGCATCTCTGTATTCATGTGCTCCTCTCTGCTTCCTTAATCTCTGGGTTAGATTTTTGTTTTTTAGCTCTGCATGTAGGCATGTTGATCATTTGACAAATGTTTAAACCAGAACTATAATACAGGGTTAACTTGACCTAGACTTGCTAAGTCTCTCTTTCTCCCCTTCAGGGATAAAGACACTATAGTATGATTGCCAGTGGCCATGATTGCAAACATCAGACCATGAAAGGAATGAAAAGTGGGGGGGGCACCTGAGTTCCTGAAAGATCTCTGCTCATTCCCAGAAAAGATGAATATTCCTCACCTTTATTAGCCTATCCATCTCCCTTGTTATTCCTGTCTGATATCTGTAATTACTGAACCCTTCTAGAATGGATAAATTAATTTGTGAGTATGGTCTCCCACTTCTCCATTCCTTGGCCACTGAATATATAGCCTTTCTTTCTCTGTAACACTCATTTCTTGGACATTGGTTTTCTCGTGGAATGAGATTCTGGACTTGGGTTCCATAAAGCTTGCTGTAATTGGTTGGAACTTGCCTTTGGTCAAGGCTTATAAGAGATCATTAAGATAGCAATCAGCCTACTTAAGATTTTTTATAGCCTCTTAGAGTCAATGACATCTGATAAACTCCTATTCAAATTTATTTTGGAGGAGACATGCTTGGGAGGAGTAAGGAACGTTAGCTTGGAGCAAAAGTCCAAGTAGGACGATGTTCATTGGTGCACCTGGGAAGAAAATGGGGGCAGACTGTAGAGAACTGTGTGCATTTAGTTGAGGAGTGTGGACTTCAATGTGCTAAGGGTGGAGAGTACCAGAACTTTCCGAAGGGATTGGTGCTGTGACCAGACTTATTATTTAGGACAGGAGCTCTCCACTGACAGGAGCATTTTGAATTCTACTTGGGATCTTACCATTATAATGCACATTAGGGAGGATTTAGAAGCCACAGATCTATCTATTTGGGTTTTTTAAAATATTTTTTTTAGTTGTAGATGGACACGATATCTTTATTTTATTTATTTTTAGGTGGTGCTGAGGATTGAACCCAGTGCCTCACGCATGCAAAGCAAGCGCTCTACCACTGAGCCACAATCCCAGCCCTGTATTTGGTTTTGAGAAATAGTTTTAGGAAGATGCATCTGGTGATCAAGAAAGAGGCTGAAGGACTGGAAGATGGTTGAGAAGACACTGTAGCCAGCCAGGCAGTGGCATAGAAACTCGACTTAAAGTGGGGGCTGCTGGGAAATGAATGCAAGAACCATCCTGTTAAGTTCCCAGCAGTTTTCAGAAAGCATGTTTTCAACTGCAGTGGGCACTAGTGAGTGTTGAGAAACTTGAACACTATTGATGCTTGATAGCATTTGATAAGTCAAGTGCTAAGGCTCCTTAGACTTCCTTCCCATCTATTCATTTTTGTGAAAACTAAATGTGCCCCTTTGATCAAATTCATGAAGTCTTTGCTGTCTAATCTCAAGGGCCTGATGGACAAGTGATCTTGCTTTGGCTGGCTTCGGGAACAAAAGACCACCTTGGGACTTAAAAAAAAAAAACTACACTTTTGTGTTTGGAATTAGTTCATGGAAAGGTTGGCCAGGACTGGCTGTAGTTGGCCGTTAGGTCCTATCAGGCTATGGTATAGCACTCTTTTGAGACTTCTCAGTTCCTCTCAGGTCCTTCTAAGTCACATGAAATCCAGTAGAGCATGGTTAAGTGACAAAAATGGTTAAAGTTTTCTTAGACTCAGTTAGGCATCATTAAATCTTACTAAGATTAGAAAAGTCACAAGATTTAACCAGACATTATGAGAATAGAATTTATACAACTCTGTGAGATTTGATGAGGATTATTGAACCTTATCCTGTCCTTAAGGCAACAAGATTGGATTTAAAAATTCAAATGGGATGGAAGCAAATGTTCTTTCTTTAAGTGAAGTTAAGTTACCTGAATTCACAAGGCCTGTGAGTTCCCTTCCCTGAGGGCCCTTCGTGACTGCTAATCTGATAAACTAATATGTGCTATTAATGGGTTACTCTCCTTCTCTCTCCTAGGTGGCATATATGCATTTTAATAGGGTCTTCTGGATACAGTTCTTAGACCCAGAACAGAGACCTACACTATGGAAATTCCAGTCAGCAGGTCAAACCTGTGACTGAGGCAGCTAAGCCTTTGGAACCCTCTGAGGCCTGTCCTCTGGTGATGTTGGGTAGAAGGGAGTTTAAGTGAGCCACCCATGCTTAAGTGTGATAAAAGAGGTCCCAAATCAGCTATTAGATCTTTCAGAATACTTGTGTCACAGGCTGCATTCAAAGCGTAGGAGTAATACTTAAGAAAGATCTTTATACATTTCATTATGTATGTAACATTTGTAACATAGTTATTTAGCCGGACATGGTGGTGCACACCTGTAATCCCAACAGCTCAAGAGGCTGAGGCAGGAGGATTGCAGGTTCAAAGCCAGCCTCAGCAACGGCGAGGTGCTAAGCAACTCAGTGAGACCCTGTCTCTACATAAAACACAAAATAGGGCTGGGGATGTGGCTCAGTGGTCGAGTGCCCCTGAGTTCAATCCCCAGTACCAAAATAAAGTAATATATTTATTCATATTTAGACAAAAATGAGTCACAAGAGAGGACACATCCTATATTTGCTTATTTTCTTGCCAATATTTTCAACTCGTGATTTTTAGGTCTTTACTGAAGACATGAGGATTCCAAAGACATTTAGCATTTGTGCATTTAACAGTAATCAGAATTAACTTTCAAACCCAAGTAAGGTTCATTGCATGTTGGACAGTATGCTAAGCAGTCTACAAATACTGACTCACTTAATTGTCATAACAAACTGCTGAAGTTGCTGCTCTTACCTTCTCCATTTACAGAAGAGGAAGTTGAGACATGGAGAGGTTAATGACTTTTCAACAGTCATAGAACTGGTGCTTAGTGGACCTGAGACTCAAACTCAGGCAGTATGCATCTAGAGCCTATACTCAACCTATAGCAGCAGTAAAAATCAGCTGGAGGGTTAAGGTAAACCATTGAATAGATTCCTGTTGTGGAAGGAAAACTATGATACATTGCTAAGATTTGGAAAAAGGAAATTGAGTAAAAATGAGAACAATATGATTTCCTTTTTTCTTTTTGGTACTAGGGATTGAACCCAAGGGGCTTTACCATGGAGCTACATCCTCAGCCCTTTTTGATTTTTTGTGTTGATACAGGATCTCACTAAATTACTGAGGTGACCTCTAACTTGTGATCCTCCTGCTTCAGCCTCTCTAATATCTAGGATTACAGGTATGTACCACTATGTTTAGGAAGTTTTGATTGGCTCCCTAGCTCTGGGTTTGACCAACTTCTTCCCCAAAAGGCAATAAAATGAATAGTTTAGGGTTTTCAGGCTATGGGGTTGGTTTCAACTACTTCTGCCTCTATAACTTAAAAGAAGCCAGAGAAATTTGCACAGAGATGTATTCCAATAAAACATTATTTCTAAAAGCAGGCAGAAGGCTACATTTGAAACAAGGGTAATAGTTCTTAGCCTGCTGTAGTACCATCTGACTTACCTTGACAGCTGATTTGCTTTGTGTTCAGGATAGTTTCCTCCTGAAGTTTTCAGAGTTTTATGCACTTGTGAAGGCCTGAGTGATGCATGCTCAGAAAATGGCAGTGTTAGCTTGACTGTAGGTAGAGTTTTGGGCCCTCTGACATCAGATAATGCAAGCCTAGGGGAAGGGGTTGGTGAGTTTATCTGCTTTGAGCTAGATGAGGCTACCTCCAAATTCCTGAAAATCAGCTTCAAAGGAATTTGATAATACATCTTCAATGCACATAAGATATTCTAAATGGTAATTATAATAAAAGGAAATACTCCAAAATTGTATAACAAGACCATTATTGAGGATTGAGGAACTCAACTCAGTCATTTTACAGTCACTGCCATAATTGTTCCAGTACTTTCTGAGATGTGGATCAAATTCCTTTGACAATCAGAACTGGCAATTTCTTTCTTGTCATGTGAAAGATTAGGATTCCAAAGCCCCAGGAACCCTGTATTTCTTTTTAGCATTTTTAACAAAACACCCAGTTTTTCTTTGTCTACTTTAATCTTTAGGATAAAAGAAAAGGAAGTACTGACGCATGATGATAGCCACTTGAGCTAAATGAATACACTAGTCTCTCCCTTCCCAACTTCTGAATGTTAGGAACAATGTCTGTTATGGTTTGGATGTGAAGTGTCCCCCAAAAGTTCACATGTGAGACAATGCAAGAAGGTTTGAAGGAGAAATGATTGGGTTGTGAGAGTCTTAACCCAATTAGCGAATTAATGCCCTGATAAGGATGAACTGAGTGGTAACTGAAGTGGTGGAGTGTGGCTGGAGGAGGTGGGAACTGGGGCTGGCTTTGAACTCGCGATTCTCCTGTCTCAGTCTCCCAAAGTGCTGGGATTACAGGCGCGCACCACCGTGCCCGGCCTAAATAAATCTTTCTTCCTTTACAGTTGTTCTGGTTGGGTCCTTTTAGTCACAGCAACGAAAAAGCTGACTAAAACAGTGTCTTAAAGATAATGCCAGAAAATGGTGGGTTGCACATCACCAGCCAGGATTATTCTGTGGTTCTCTTCTCTTTCAGCCATGTTGATCTGTCTCAACCATGCGGAGACTCCAACTCTCTGAAGTCCATTGGTCCATTGCATGGTGCTTTTTTTTTAGTTGTAGATGAACACGATATCTTTATTCATTTATTTTTATGTGGTGCTGAGGATTGAACCCAGTCCCTCACATGTGCGAGGCAAGCGCTTTACCACTGAGCCACAGTCTCAGCCATGTGTGGTGCTTTTATTCTTCCTTATGCACCCTATCCTCATGGATGGGAACCATTCCTCTTTTAGACCTCGCATCTCATCCTGCTCTTACTTGATTATAATCAACTCCCAGTGAGAATTCTAAGTCTTTGGGAACTGAGCCAATTAGTGACTTCATTATTGCTCCTCTCTGGGCTACCTCGAGTATTCCATTTTCTTAGTAGTCAACCCTGATCTGGTGGTCTTAAGCTAAATGCAGGTCTCCTGTCTGTTCTGTACTTCATGGAGAGTGCCCTGCTCTCCAAGGATACCAACAGTCCTCAAGGGAAAAGCATGCCGACCTTTATTTCCTAAATATTTCAAGATCTTGGCCTCTGCATTCCTTCCAAGGGGCCATGGAACCTTTATCCAATTGAGAACTTTGGCTGCTCAATTTTATTTATTTTGTGGTGATGGGGATTGAACCCAGGGCCTCACACATGCTGAGTGCATGTTCTACTGCTGAGCCACACCCTGCCGAGTGCTAGCCACCCAATTATTGCTCAATAAACATTTAATGGGATAAACCTCATAAGCATAGTTTATATACTTACCTCCTTCCAAATTTGCAGTTTTATTCCATTTAATCCCTTGAAACTGATATCTAAAATCTCTTTGAAAATGAACAAGCACAAATCATCCCCACCCATGGTCTTAACCACAAGATTTTGTTTGGAAAAAAAATTTGTACATTGAAATAGGGGAAGTTAATATTCAAGACTTCAAAAAGCCAAATGTTAATGCTCAGCTTTAACCTCTACCCTGTCAATAGGGGGGAGAGATAGGAAATTCGAGTGCTATTTTTCCTTTCTGCATGTTCTTAGATAGGAAAGTATCTACTTTAATAACTTTTAAATGAAAACACGCATACTTCATTTGTACAGCAAACCTTGTCTTTCTTTTTTTTATATATTTATTTTTTTAGTTGTAGGTGGACAGAATATCTTTATTTTTTTTTATTTTTATGTGGTGCTGAGGATCGAACCCAGTGCCTTACGCGTGCTAGGCGAGCACGCTACCACTGTGCCATAACCCCAGCCCCAAACCTTGTCTTTCAAGGACAATTTTGTTTAACTCAAAACATGAGCTTCCAGAAGGAAGCACCTCAAATTAAGGCCATGTTAGTGTGGGGGATTAGAATGGGCCATCTCGTTTCTATACCTATCTGCCAAGAGGAAGAAAAAAATTCCTTGTGAAAAGAGAATTCTGTTCTTGCCTATGATGTCATAGTGTCTAGCGGCTGCAAATCTTGAAATGATGAAATTACTCAGAGCCTGTAATTTAAACTTTATTTCATATCTATTGTTAAATTACACAAAATCAGTGAATGGTTTGTAAAGCTACACCATTGGACAGATGTTTACAGTTGAAATCATGGGATTTACATGATGATGACAAAAATGTGTATTTATAACATCCCCTATATACAATAATCAGTATAGACAGAGAAAATGCACTTAATCTCTGCAAAACCATGCACACCACAACAATAACACAAATTGTTTTTTCTGTAACAAGCTTTTCCGCTGGCTCGGGCTTCATCCTGCTTTCCCAAACTACCTGTCAATTTTAACAGCAAATGTTTTCAATTAAAACTAAACAAAATTGAAATACCAAAGTGATCTACACAGTATTTTAAAAACACAATGCACACAACATAGTTTCACTCTAAAACACTTTGACTTCAACGTGTGTATGTGTGTGTGTGTGTGTGTGTTTCTTTAAAATTTTACTTCCAGTTTTTTAGGTTTTAAAATTCCCAGGACTGCAACACTGTCAGACAAAACAAAAGCTAGAAATACTGATTCAAGCTTAGAGACAAGAAAATTCATTTTTAAGCTCAAATAGTCAGCTTCTTGCTCAGCTTGTGGCCATATTATAACAGATGAAACCAGATCATGCACAGGGGCAGATTGTACAAGATGTACCTTATGGTCATACCTCTAAGCATGTCCCTCCTAAAAACATAAATACCACTTCCAGGCATGTTGCTTGATTGATAACCAGAGGTTAGTGTAAGTTCTTGCAAAAGTATAGCCAAACCCATAAAATGGAAACCACCCAGAAACATGATGCATAGACTCACTCTACCACATTACTATCTTCCACTTGATTGTTCTTTTTTTTTGGTACCAGGGATTGAACTCAGGGGCACTCGACCACTGAGCCACATCCCCAGCCCTATTTTGTGTTTTATGTAGAGACGGGGTCTCACTGAGTTGGCCTCGCCGTTGCTGAGGCTGGCTTTTAGCTCGCGATTCTCCTGTCTCAGCCTCCCTAAGTGCTGGGATTACAGGCGTGTGCCACAGCACCCAACTCACTTGATTGTTCTTGATATGTAACTCCACTGCAGAACACCCTCTACTTTGGTTCTTTCATAAATGAAAACCTGGTAGAAGGGTTAACCAAAAGAATCAAGCAGCAGCTTTTGGTGTTATACAATAACTCTGGCAATCCTCATGCTCATTCTACCTTTTATTGGCTCTTGTAATTGTCTACAAATTTGTCAACACAAAGAAGAACTAATGGGCCAGAAATAGCCAGCCAAACTGGAAACATTACAATAAAGATGTACAAAAAGTAAATAACAATTCACATTCAGGTTCAATTCTATCTGATCAAGAATAACTTCAGCAATATTTTAGACACATTATCCTGTTCAAGAGTTTCTTGATTAAGGACTTCACTACACAAACATTGATAAGACAATTCTATAGAAAGAAAGTCCTGACTTTAATCCAGGATTATATACCACAATTAATTCAGCAACACACCATTTAGATGATGAAGAAAGATTCTATACATGGGTTTGTTTGGAATGAGCACAACTCGGAGAAGCCTTAAAATGGATGTGAAGCAGCGCCAATAAGATTCCAGAATTGTTGAAATTACAGTGCCCCGAAAGCATCTGGACATTAGATTTTTACACTGGTCTTAACTGTATTTTTTGGGAAAAAAAATATGTTTTTTCTTTAATATGAGATACACCCTGTTTAAAACCTTTAAATAGTAGAAGGTAGAAAAGTTGAAAATTTTAAATCTCTCTTAAATTACAAGATATGAGTCCTGTTCTCTTTGAAAAGCCAATATTTTTACATAAAACCACCCAGGTTTGGGAGAGGAATTTTATAATTTTCTACACTTTGGTAAAATTTATCATCAGTTGCTGTTCTATATAAATAAGTCCCTGGTTAAAATCAAAAGGAAATGAAAGGTTTTGTGTTTCTTTTAGTCATTTTGTGTTTATAGTTATGCTCACCACTGGAAAAAGGGTTTGTTTCCAAAACTGGGTTTTAACAGTGTATCAGGAATCACTTAAAGTCCATTTCTCAGTTGTATGTTAAATGGTCACATTCTGTGTATTCATTTTGCCTCTATAAGTAATTTAAGAAGGTCTTAAAATAGCTACACAGCAATTTCTGGTGAGTCGTTTTTGGCTTTTGGATTTCATAAATAGTCCAACCAAAAAAAGACAATTTAATTACATATTGAGATCTGTTTTACCCACGCACAGCATAACATTTAATTGAAAGGCAACTGTAAAGGCAACATCTAAACTTGTTTTTAACTTCCAAACTTAAGGAATCAGGATGTGTTTGGACATTTTCATCTTTTAAGATATGCCATCTTTTTGGTGGCGCTTTGGGAGAAGTGGGCACAAGCCTTTCAGAGCCATTTAACGCCATTTCTCTACACTGCCTATGTAGTCATTGGTGCCATTGCTGGTGTTGCTTTCAGTCTGCTCCTGGCCTGGGTTCTGCTTGGGGCTTGCCCTATTCTCCTTCTGGCTCGAATTCTGACTCAAACTCTGAGTCAGATTCTGAATCAGATTCGGAGGCAGGTTCGGATTTGCATTTGGATTTGGGTTCTGACTTTGATTCTGACTCGGGTTTTGGCTCTGGCCCTGACTCTGGCTCTGGAAATGAGTCTGAAGGAACCTTCCCTTCAGAAATTTCCGTTGCTCCTGACGCTTCCGCCTGGCCTCCTGATGCTCTTTCTGCCTCATAAACTGATACCTCTGCAAAAAGAGGTCTTTTGCATAGCTGTACAACTCCATATCCAGAAAATTCAGTCCCTCAATACGCTTTTGGATTTCCTCATTGATCTCTACACTAGAGGCCCTAGTGGTGTTATATTGGGTAAACGGCGAAATAAAGTTCATGTTGAAGGTCTTCTCAAACAGATACTGGGTCTTCCGCTGAAATTCAGTGAGGCCAAAGAACGCCATGTGCTTCAGATTTGATTTGGCGCTTTCCAGAAGGACCTTGTTTCTTTGCTTTTCAGGCATGACAGAGAGGTTGTAGCAGCCTACTAGGGTCAGGTCAGAGAGCATGCGCACCTGGCGGTTGTTGGCCAGATTATAGGGGCAGTCCATGAACTCTTTGAGGGGGCAGCCAGACCAGTCATCACCAGTGTAGCAGCTGGGCAGCTCTTCAGAGGTTGGGGGCCTTCCATCACAAACATGCAGAGACGCTTTCCAAGTGGCCCCTCTCTGGACATGCCTCCACTCGCTCAAGTACCGGGATACTGGGTCTCGGAGGATGGTGATATAGTGGAAGTTCCTATGGACAAAGCACAAAGAACAAATGTCAGAGATGTGGGTGATTGAAATGGAGTTGGGGAGATGAATGGCATAAGTGATGTTCACTGGCCAGCAAGGAAGGCAAACTGTGATTCACCGGGAGATGGTGGCGGTTGTCCTGTTGAACAGTGCTATAGTCCCCTAAATCCCACTAGCCTGTCCAAATAGCTAATCCTCCACCAAAAACACTGACACTGAAGCTAAAGAGGTATACAAAACTCAAGACATGAGCCTTGTCACTATTCACCCCATCTTTCTCCTCTCCTATTTTCTGTCTTCAACCAATGATAAAATCCTCCCACCAATGCCATCAGTTCAGTAGGCAACCATGTTATTTCATACTTTGCACCTCTCAACCCACATTAAACCCACACTAACTGATTATGAAATGGAGACTCAGTGGAAGCAAATGATTTGATAAAGTGAAATGGAGCTGATAAGTGAGCTCAAATGCTTATCTTTCTTATTAAATATGCACAAGCATTTTTCCAATATACAGTCTAATCTGGAAATCTTATTAAAAAACCAAAATCACACTGAGAGAGTCTTTGATATGATACTCTTGATTCTGGCTGTTTGTCATAACATCATGGTTCATACATTATGGAAATGGAATGTAGAGATAGGCAGAGCAACCCAGGGCCTCCAGAAATAACACTGTGGTTAGTCACTGACTAAAACAGACATGGTAGCACCCATAGCATATATGTGAGTGACTACCTTGCTTTCAATCTTTGCTCATGGTGAGAATATTTCCAGGAGAGGAAACTTAACTCTATCATCTCCAAAATGTTCCTTTTCTTTACCCACTAAAAGGACACGTGTGGGATATGAGCAAATATGGAGGTTTGCTGTATGGTTTTCTTTCCTTTCATGCTGTAGACGGAGAAAATTCTTTGCTCAAATAGCAGAATACCAAACATTCAAACCACACGCCATACTCACACCTATGCAGAGTGGGTACAGACATATGTACCACACCGTGGAAATGTCAGGGTCTATGATCCTGTAATTGTGCTTTTTATGAGAAATGAATTTCCACTCAGGTCCAATGAAGGATGAAGGATGAGATCACAGAAGGGCATACTATGGAAGCAAAACAATCAACACTGCATATTGGCATTGAGTTTCTTAAAGGAAGCCTGGGAAATGGCTAGCAACTTCTCTGAAGTTTATCCATTCCCATCTGAAGGCATGGTGGTGAGGAGCCGGAGGGAACCTTCTTGGTCACTTGGCTGAGTGAATGTCTTCTCAGGAAATGTTCCTCTTGGATGCTGGCTTCCAGTATCTCAGGCCTCCTGCGACCTATACTCCATGTCTCTAACCTGTACACGGTGTTTCCTCTGCCTGGCATGAACTTTCTTCTTTGATTAGAAAATTGTACTCATCCTTCAAGTCCAAGTTCAAGTACCACATCTCCTTTGAGAAAATATAACCTGCCCCTCACTGCTGCCATTACTTTTTCCTCTCTGTGTAGCCAGAGCACTTCCATATTTAGTTGTTATTAAAATATGTTTGGTACCAAATTACAATTACTTGTTTGTGTTTCCACTTAAATTCTGTTTTCTAGAACCAGGTCTCTGTCTTATATTTCTACAATCCTCTTCCTATCTATTCTAGCTTTGCATGTTGGTCTTTAAAGCTGACACAAAACAGAATCTCAAGAGACTTTTTAAACTGCTTATTTAATGAACTGTTCCAAGGAAGAGAGGCCATGCGTCATCTCATAAAAACTCCAGATAATATTCCAAGTGCCTTGCAGAAAACACAGGATTGTATTTTTTAAAAAATCACTTCATATATTTTTCTGGAATAAGTACTGGGCACAGAAGCATCTTGGAGTGAGTACCAAGAGTACTTTTATTTATCTCTGAACTTTTCCTAGGACCTGATCTTGCTAGTACCACTCAAGTTCATCTCTGTAAAGACCTACTGCTAAAGAGTAGCAGCTTTTGTCCTCTAGTGGCCTTGAGCAGTGAAGATGACTACTATACCCACAGATCCCTCCTTGCACTCGTTTTGGCATTCACTCACTCACTTAATCATTCACTCACTAGCTTGCTCATTCACTCAGCACATCTTTATCAAGCCTTTGCGTTAGGCCTGAGGCAATAGTTTAGTGGCAATTAGTCTGATTCTTGGGGGGGAAAAAGAAATTTATTTAGTCCAGTGACACATTTGGATTAACCTTTTAACCAGCTTTTCCAGGCATGCATTGTAATGGAGGCTGCTGGGTGTTTAAAGTCCCATAATGGAGTCACCTTCATGCTCAGCTGATAGTCCTCCTGCCCTAACTTGTTTTACTGGCTTAATCCTATAGTGACATCTTCTGGTAAATCTTAGAGTGCACCATAGTACAAATCTGAGGCTTTCCTTCCTAAGAGCTGGTTCTTGCCCTTCAGAGCAGAGACAGCCCAATTACCAATGAGAGTGTCAGAATCATTGTTTTGTAAGCATTACACCCACATGGAGAGAGAGGAGAGTACACAGAGGGAGAGAGACAGACATTTGGAGAGTCTCTCATGGTATGCATGTGTGGCGCCAGTACACCTTTGTCTTGAAGGTTGCCTAGTGCCCACCTGAGACAAGGACAGCCCAGTGTGGATAGTCTCAGGTCTCAGTCTCTATACCATAGGGATAATCACTGCAGCAGAGAAAGTAGATGAAGGCCTACACACACACACACACACACACAATGAGCTGGTGATAAAAGCTACGTAGAATCAGGTGACAATAACTCTGAAGATTCCACCAGGGTAAAGAGCCCCAGAACCCCCAATGTTTCAGGGAACACAGAGGTGCAAATCAGCCTGTTGTGTGGGAGAGAACTGCATTAAAAAATCTCCTGCAGAGTTGAGAGCTAGTAGAATTGGTGAGGAGAGGTGGTCAAGGGGCCTGGTGGTGAAAGGCTTCAGTTGTCATATTAAGAAATTCATATGCATGTATCAAAGTATCACACTGTACCCCATGAATATGTACAATTATTATGTGCTAATTAAAAATAAATTTAAAAAGAATTAAGACTTAATTCTGCAGGCAATATGAAGGTTTTTGAAGGGTTTTAGGCAGGGGAGTGACATAATGGGCCTGTGCTTTAGAAAGGTCATTATGTATGATGTGGAGATGGAATTAGGGACACCAATTAAGAAGCTACTTGAGGGGCTGGGGTTGTGGCTCAGTGGTAGAGCACTTGCCTAGCATGACTGAGGCACTGGGTTCGATCCTCAGCACCACATAAAAATAAATAAAATAAAGGTATTGTGTCCATCTACAACTAAAAAAATACTTTTTGCAAAGAAGCTACTAGAGAATATAAGGCAGAAAGGGGAGGTGGAGCAGGCTAGGGAAATATTTAGGAGCTAAGATTTGAATGGAAGTGAGAATGGTGGAGGGAGAAGTTAAATATGCTCCCCAGGTCTCTGGAGAAAAGTTGGAGGTGTCTGTGGGACACCCAAGGTGACAGTTGTTGAAGGGACACTCAGAGAGCAACATGGGCTTAAGATAGAGATATGGAGGGCTGGGGCTGTGGCTCAGTGGTAGAGCGCTTGCCTCGCATGCGTGAGGCACTGGGTTCGATCCTTAGCACCACTACAAAATATATATACAAATAAAATAAAGGTTTAAAAAAATAGAGATATGGAGTGGTCAACAAAAAGTGGTAGTTTCAGACCATGAGGTCCTACTTAGGGATCTGTTTTGAACTCTACTTGTGTGGTTTCAGATATCTGAAGACAGCATTTATGTAGCCTGAGGCTTTTCTTCTTGATGGTAAATATGGTTTTCAACTATGCTTTACACTGCTTCAAGGTCCCTCACTACCCTGCTGTTTGTCTCTGAATACATTCCATTTCATTGGAACATGGCCCTCCAGGCATGATCTAACAAGGAACAAGAAGGGCCAGTCCATCACCTCTCTTACCTTAACACTGTTCTCTTCATGTGGCCTCAGATCACATGGACCCTTTTGGCAGTCATCCCCCACACAGTAAACTACAGCGTTTTACTCTTTCACATACATGCCATTTTTGAAACCCAATCTACACTGTCCTGAATTGATGCATGTTATTTGCGGCCCTGCTTAACGTTTTCTTGTTAGAGTAAGTCTAAGCCTGTCAAAATACATCTGGATTCTGATTATATCCCCAAATATCTTCACCATACTTTCTTGTTCTAGTTGGCAATGCCTGTAGGATCCAGGCAATGATCAAAACAGAATAAGACGCAGACCAGAGCATCTCTGGTAGTTGTCAGAAATCTCCCTTCAGGTTGACATAAACCTGAAGGGTGTTGCAGAATGGACTGATTTAATTTCAAAGGAGCAAGGTAAGCTAAGCTCCAGGAAAATCATACACAGCCTGTTTCATTTGGCAATAATTGGACAGGATTATCCTGTGACCAAATGTATCAATTACTGTGACTGGGTGTCACATTTGAAAATTGGGAGTCATGGCTTTCCATCAGTTACCTGGGATAATTTAATGGCTGGTTGTTCAGTGCATCTGTATGCCCATGGAACCTGTACTTGAACAACACAGTGAAAGGTTTGCCACATTCTACTGCAGGGCAGTTTCTCCAGGTGGCTTTGCACTGGCCCAGCTTTTCCCTCTTTCGTACTCATAGCACTTAAGAATAAAATGGCAGACTGTTAAAAATGCATTATTCTGAAATAGGGAGGAACTGCCTGGGCTTTGTCCATCTCATTCCTAGGCAATATAACATCTGGAGTTAGGGAGGAACTGTCCAAGACAACCTTTATTCCTCTTTTCTGTAGAAACAGAATGTCCTTCAAAGCTTTGCCTAGTGAGACACAGTGCCTGTAGGATCCAGGCAATGATCAAAGGTATAAAGCCTACGGCTACGTTTCAGGGTCCCTCAGCTATGAAGCATGTGGAGCATGCGCACTTAAGACTCCCTCTGCCTCAAGCAGCTTGCTTTCTTTCCTTCTTTCCTCCTCTTCCCCCTCCTCTCCTCCTTTTCTTCATTTTGGTACTGGGAATTCAACCTAGAGGCACTTAACCATGGAGCCACATCCTCAGCTCTACTTATTTTTTATTTTAAGACAGGGTCCCACTAAGTTGCTTAGGGCCTCGCTAAGCTGCTGGGGTTGGCTTGGGACTTGTGATCCTGCCTCAGCCTCTCCTGCTGCTGGGATTACAGGCCTGCACCACTGTGCCCAGACTCAAGCAACTTTCCTGAACCATGGGGAACTGACTCACAATGGATCCTAGGCTGCTTTTGTCCCTTGCTGTCCATCTGTAACTAATAAATTCAATTTATGTCATTTGCCATATATGAGTGTGTTCTCTCTGTGGACTCACACAAGTTAATAACCAGTGCGTGGTAGACCTACTTCATATTTACAAATCTAGACCAACTTATTCTTGTTACTGCTAAGCAAGTGACAACAATAACCAATGAAAGAGATGTCCATGCAAGAAACCTTGGGGCCATCCTTGACTTCTCTCTTCCACCTACTAACATCTAAACATCCCCCAAGTCCTGCCAATTATAGATCATTATTTTGTTGTTTGTTTGGTACTGGGGATTGAATCCAGGGGTGCTTAACCACTGAGCCATATCCCCAGCCCTATTTATTTTTTATTTTAAGACAGAGTCTCACTAAGTTGCTTAAGGCCTCACTAAATTGCTGAAGCTGGCCTTGAACTTGTGATCTTCCTGCCTCAGTCTCCTGAGACACTGGGATTACAGGAGTGCACCACTATGCCCCGCATGATTCTAGATCTTAATAGCTCTCAACTCCACTTTTGCCACTACTGCTAATCACTTTTCTACTGGATCATTCCCACAGTGTCCTGGCCTGCTTCTGGGCCTCCAGTCCAAAGCCACTTCCACAGCTCCATATGACAGACGTCTAACCTGTCCTTCCCTGGCTAAACTCCTCCACATGTTAGACACAGCCTTGTGGGACCCAGCAACCACCTTTCTATCTAGCTTCATCTCTAGTGAATCCCCTGTACCCAAGTCTTTCTCAACTGTGAATAATCTTGCATCTGCCCCCAGGCTGCCAACTCAGGGAAATTTCACAATGCACAGAGACATTCTGGTTGTTACAACTGGGGAGAAAATATTGCTAATGACATCTAGTGGGCCGAGTTTAGAGAGGCTTCTAAATGTTCTACAATAGCCTCCCACAACAAAGAACCCTTCAGTCCCAAATGTCAACAGTGCCAAGGTTGAGGAATTCTGTTCTGTGTTCTATGCTCCAGGAATATAAAATACTCTTGTGGGGCATGGTGATGCACACCTATAATCCCAACAATTCAGGAGGCTGAGACAGGAGGATTGTTAACTGAGGCCAGCCCCTGCAACTTAGTGAGATTGTTTCAAAATACAAAATAAAAAGTATTGCTGGTGTAGTTCAGTGGTAAAGTACTCCTGGGTTCAATCTGTAGTGTTGTAAAAAAATATTCTCAATTTTCCAAGTTTCCCCCAAACAGTACCCTACAGGCTCCATTGCCTTTGTGTATACAGTACCCACTCTTTTAAAAGGCTTCTATTTGTCCTCTAGAGATTACCTGGCAAACTACTTTAAAACTTTACTCAACAATTGACTCTTTCATAGAACCTTCTTCTACCTTCTTGGGCAAAATCAGCTCTGCCTTCTCTGCCCCAACTTCACGATGTTCTCCTACTGGAACATCTATCACAATATGCTGTGATCATCTAAGGATTTTTCGGCATCCCTCACTAGACAATGAGTTCCATGAGGGTAGGGCATGTGTATCAACCTAAGTTCCTCTGGGCTTGGCATGATGTTTGACATGAAGTAAGTGACTAATAAAAGATGACTGAATGAATGCAGGAGAAGCAGCAGAGCTCAGGATAGGCTAATAGGAAAATGCATATCTTATTCATTGATAAGGAAAAGCCACTAGATGTCACTATTAAATAACAGACCATTTTCTACCTGTGCTGGAGCATTTTAAGGAAAGCTAGTTATATTGAGCTGTTGTACCTGACTTTTTGTGCAGTAGACCAGTTGAAAAGAAGACTGGAAAGTTTAAGGATCTTAAAAACAAGTGAATGGATAAAAACAAGAACCATATTTTTCATCCTTATTTCAACAGGTTATTCTAAAAGAAATGCCTGAGTTCTAAGTTACAGAATCTCAGGCTTGCCAGAGCAAGAAAACCTCTTTATGACAGCAAATCAGCTAGGTCAAATCCTGCACTATAGAGGTGGAAATGACCACCCCAAGAGAGTCAAGGACTTACCCATGAGTCAGGCTGCCAGTAGCCCTTGAGAATCAATGTAACTTTAAGGAATAGTTGTGGGCTACAAGTGGACATTTTTAGCAGACCCTATGAATTCACAATGGCACACTCAACCAGGCTTAAAAGAATTCACTAGCTCTCAAAAAGGGGAAAGATATGATTACTTAGAGAAGGGACACCAACTGCATAACCATGACCTGGGGATACTTTGTATCTGGCACTTACACATTCATTCCCAACAATCCTGTAAATAATATATTATTTCCATTATGAGGATGAAGAAACTGAGAAAAAGAGATAATCTGAATCCAGTTCTCTCTGACTGCCAGAACTCTATTCTTCCTAGCCGAGCTCTGGGGTACAACCTCAGGACTTTAGCTTAGACAAACTAAAGGAGTAGTTCTCAAAGTGGCCCCAGAGCCAGCAACATCAGCATCATTTAGGAAATTGTTTAGAAATGCACATCTGTGGGTCCACTTACTGAATTAGAAATTCAGGATTCAGCCTTGGCAATCTGTGTTTTAATAAGCCATCCTGGAAATTCTAATGTGTGCATATGCACACACACACTCAAATTAGAACCACTGTCCTAAGAATGTGGCTTCAGAGTTCAGAAGTCTCTTGGAGATCCTAGGAAGAGCATGGGCCAAGAGCAAGTCAGAGCTCCTCTTTGTACTCCCTGGAGAAAGCCTGGGAATGACCATTTCTGTTCAGGGAAAAGTCCAAGAAACTTCACCTGAGCAAAAAGTTCTGAAGATCATGTGGTAAACATTTACTTTCCTTTGAGACCACTGGTTCACGAAGGGCCATGATAAGGTTTTCCCTGCACTACTCAAAGGGGAAATAAATATCAAGGTCATTTTTTAGTGGAAGAAGGCCAGCAAACTCATACCAGTTAAGGTCAGAGGAGTGATCAATAAAAAGTTAATTTAAGAAAGGAAACAAATTCCTAACCCAAATCAATAGGAGTGAACATTTTTTTATACCTGTAGCACAGTTTGGATTTTTTTGAAAGTTCAGCCTTTTCACACCTTGCTCTTGTTGTAATACTGGGTGGAAGAAAAATAAAATTTGTGGTTGGTGGTCCTAAGTACACTCTGCAGCCAGTGGGGGTTGTGTATGACATTGAGTCGTTAATGCTAAAGGTCTGGTCTCCATCCTAAGCTAAAAATGTCTAAGCCAACTGCACAGAACCTACCATGGCATGTAAATAACTCAGACCAAACAAGGAGGATGACTTTCAGATCAAATGACATCAATATGTGAGCACAGACTAAATAAAAGTATAGTAAATTGAATCAAAGACAAACATGCCTCTGATGGGACTGGGTCCCTCCAGCCCTGGAGTTGCTGTTTTAACTGCTTTTCTTCTGTGGCTTATATACTGGAGTTCCATAAATGCTGTGATCAGCCCTGGCAAAAGCTTCATAAAGGATGTATGGGGCTTTGCAAGGGACTACTTTGAAGTGGATGGATGCTCATTTAGATGTGTTGTTTTAGGTCCAATTGACACAACAGTCTTGTAGCTTAGTAACCATGTTTTATCTAGTGAGAAGAGTAAACTGTCACATTTACAGACAGTGGGCAACACAAACAGTGACATCCTTGATTTCATTTGATTGTCTTCCCAGCACAAGAAGGACCTAAATGACCTGGATGCTAAACTTCTCCATTTTCCTTTTAAAGTAATGCTGTGGGCTCCTCACTCAGCTGGGCTCCCTGGGCAACCCATGACAGGTAGGAAGCAGAACTCATCCTTGGGAGCTATGTGGTCTACAGGACAACCAAGAACTCTCACTGGTTCATTCAGGGATTAATTCATCTCCTTAGCAGAGCATAACCATCCCAGCAGAGCGTTTACTGGACACAAAACCAACTCGAAGAGGCTGATGGTCTTGCACTCAAACAAGCTATAGCCACATGCTGCAAGGCAACATTTCTGTCCAAGGCAGGACATACATATGATGGCAGTGTCATAAGATTATAATATAGCCTCGTGTGTAGGTTATATGACAACAACATTGCCCAATGGCATGTGTCTCAAGACCTTCCCTATCCTTAAGTGACATATGACTACTCCATTCTCCTGTAGAGGTTTTCTGCTATTCTTCCCACCTCACTCTAAGAAACAGTTCTGTTTGTATAAAATAACACCTTAATGAATTGACTTTCCCTATTCTGCTAACTAAAAGCTAACCTATCTGTGTGTGTTCTGCACGAATGGGCTTTCCTTAAAGATAGGGATGTTTTTCTCTGCCATTCTCCTTTGCTTTCTTTTACAAAGAAGGAAAATATTGTGTTTTCTCTTCATGAAAAAGAAAGAAGACTTCTAATGTCTTTAAATTCAAAATCAAGATGGAATTCTTCACACAATCAGTCATGGCAATATCTACTTCTTTTTAAAGGAAATCCCTTTCCTCTTTCCCAAAGCCCAGGAGGTTCCAAAGAACATAAATCTAAGGGATTTTGCAAATAGTGCATAAGCTGAGTTCTTTAATAAGATGTGAAATTCCAAGCTTTATGACCCGTAGTCACCAGCCTTTACCCAGAATCTACTCAATCACTTGGCATCATGAAAAGTTATGCCACTTACACTGCCCGCCCCAAATTTTTAGCATTCTAAAATTATTTTGTGAGTCTCAGTTCATTAAAACTCAGGACGTTTTGGAGAAGATCTTTTAGAGAAAAAACCCCTTCAGGATGTAGATGAGGTAGACTGAGTGCCACGGACAGAGATGTTTTACCCTCAGTCACATGCAGACCAGTTTTGTCACTGATTAACCATCTCAAGCTTTCCTGACTTCCCTTTTAGGATCTTTTCCCTCCCTGCATGATACTTCTCAGTATACTGAGGGTTTCTAGTGACATTTTCTATCAAACTGCCATCTCCTGACAGCTGACATTTGGAGCAGCCAGAGATAAGGCTGTTTCCCTTCCTTCTCCCCGTCCTGAAACAAGAGTAGGCAGAAACCGGGTGCTGTGGTGCATGTCTGTAATCCCAGCACTTTGGGAGACTGAGACAGGAGAATCGCAAGTTCAAAGCCAGCCTCAGCAACGGCGAGGCGCTAAGCAACTCAGTGAGACCCTGTCTCTACATAGAACACAAAATAGGGCTGGGGATGTGGCTCAGTGGTCAGTGCCCCTGAGTTCAATCCCCAGTACGGGGGAAAAAAAAAAAACTGTAGGCAGAAGTGAGTAATAGTTAAGTTCCAAGCCCTAGGAAAAGAAGGAGGCAAGGGAAACCTCTAAGTGCCCCCACTGTGAGTTCTATGGTTGATGTTTTGCTCTTTGGATCATCTTTCCTAGTATCTCTTGACTTGGGAATCCATTGCTTCTGTCCTGTTTTTACATTACCATGTATGTTCCAGGTCTCAACTAGGAAGTAATACAACTGGTACCTTCATGACATTCAATTCAGGAATGGGCATTTGAAAGGAAAGGACATAGTGTCCTTTCAACTTAGCCTCAGTTTACAAGAAAATGTTTACTTGAGCCATGAACAATGTATCAACTCTGGGTGACCTAGATATTGCCATAATTGGAGCTGTAGGCAGGGTGAGGAAGATACACACACACACATACATGTTATATATGCATGTATATATATGCCATATATGCATATGTATGCATGCAGTTACTTTCAAAGAACTTCAAATTAAGTTGGAGAGTAAGATTACAGTTCAGTGTGGCTAAGAGGTAATCATAGGATATAGTTAAGTGCTAATTGCATCATCCAGAGTAAGTGCAAAAATATGGCAGGGAGGAGAGAGTACTGTGTGCTGTGGTCATCATGGAAGACTTCCTGGAGGAGGAGGAGGAGGACGAGGAGGAATCTGGCAGGGCCCTAAAGGATAGAAATTATTATGTGTGTATACAGTCATGAAAGTGGGGGTATCTGTGGTGGGGAGGGGTAGGCATTCTGATATTAGCAATCAGCACAACATAGGGGGCAGTAATGTGTTAGGATATAATAGGTATCAGGTACTCTGCTGGATGCTTTTTCACACAAACTGTTGAATAGGTGCAAATGCCTTCATTTTAGGCATAGTGTATTGAATGAAGAGGGTGCATGTTCTAGAGTTTCAGCATCTAATATGGTAGCCACAAGCCACATGTGGCTACTGAGCTACTGAAATGTGGTTAGTTCGAATGGAATCATGCTTTAAGTGTTTGCAAGCATACTAAGATTTCCAAGTCTTGGAGACAAACTAGCTCAGTTAATTATTTATACTGATTATATGTTTAAATGATAGTGTTTGGAATATGTCAAGTAATTATTCAAATATATTCAAATTAAGTAATGTATATTATTCATCTGTACCTATCTTTTAACGTGAGTACTAGAAGATTTAAAATTACACATGTGACTTGCACTGTATTTCTATTGGACAAGTACTGTTTTACAGCCAGAATTCCTGGGTTTGAATTCCAGCTCTGACTGTTCCTAGCTGTGTCATCCTGTCCAAATAACTTCTTTGTGTTTCTGATTTTTTTTTTCATTTAGAATGTGGGAAAAGTCACAGGATCTTTACAAAGATGAAATGAAGTACTACATATAAGGTTCTTAGAAACATGCTTGAGACATAACATTTAACACTTTAGTTACTACTATTGTTATTGTTGTTGCTATTGTAATTATACAGTTGAGGATATTGAGCAGAAAAGTGTTATTGAACCTTCCTAAGATAACAGAGCAAGTTAGCGACTGGCAGGTCTGCCTAACTTCTGAGCCCTTACTTTTGCCCACTACCCTAGCAAATGCTCTATGGTCTTTGTAGCCACACTGCCAGGTTCCCTTGGGTCTCTGGGTTCTTTGCTCTCATCCACTGCTCCCTCAGGAACCACAAGCCAGAAACATGTGTGGTCTGTTAAGAGTAGGAGATGTGAAGGAACAGGCAGGTGGATATGCCAGAATGTAAAATGAGGAGGCTGATTCTGCAGTTTTTGTGGACCCCTTATGGAGCCTAAGGGGATGGGATTAGAGCACTTCAGGGCTGTAGTGCCTAGGAGTTGGGGTGAAGCTGGCCACAATTTAGCCCAAACTTCCCATTTCATATATGTGGAAACCAGATAGCTTGCTCTCTTGCCATGTCCAAATTGTGTGAAACCTGGAGACACATGGAATTATTTCCTTAGGGACCTCCACGGAGACAAGGAATCAAGTACCAGGCCTTTTTTTACCTGGTAGGCAGTCAATAAATGTTATTTGAGGCAATTCTGAGGTGGTTGTGGCCAGTCTTGCTCATTCACCTGGGCCTGCTGTACATGAGCTGAGAGGTGGGCACCTTGAGTGTGCCTTGGAGAAAGCATTAGAGGAAACCTAGTCAAGAAAAATGGCTGCTCTCAGCATTGTGCAATTTTCCAGAACGGCACAGGGGGGAAGTTTCCCCCAGAAATGAAGGCTGCCCTTCTTGAGCCCTGGGTTGATTTTTAATGAGCTCTAATATTGTTTTAAGGCACTGAGAGAAATGATGTGCAAAGCCTGGCTTTTGTGGGGCAAAGCAGAACTCCTTAACCATTGAAACTGTAAAGAATTGGAACCATTCAGAATTTCCAGGGCTGGCAGGGTCATGCCTCCTTTCCCTGGGAGAGTTTTCCTTTCAGGTATCCAGGCTGCAAAAGGTATAATTACTGAATACCATGGTTGTGGTGCATGTGTGTGGAAATAAGCAGAACATACAGTCGTAGGCACAGCCTTGTTTCTTTACAATAATAATATTGAGAGTAAAAAATAACTCCTTAATCTGCCACCAGCAGCTCTACCTAAAGAATCTGATGTTACCCTGGAGTGAGTATAGGCAGGCGTCACTGAATACCTGAAGCTTGAGCAGAAGGAATTATTTGGAAGGTTATGTTAATGCTGAAAACCTGTAAGACCTCTGTAAGTTCTGTGCACCAGAAGCTTATTTTTCATGGTGTACATTGAGGACTTTGTACATCTGTGTTCCTTTTTAAGGAGTCAGTGGGGCAGCACTGGTGAGCCAGGGGCAAAGTTGACCCCACCAGCATCTCTTATCTGCTCATAGAATGCTCCTTCAGGTCACAATTTAACATCACACTGTAATGCCCTGGATCCTAGAGAAAAGACATTTTAGTACCTGTCCAAAACGTAACAGAATGGGAAAACTTGGGGTATGTGGATTCAGACAACTATGCATGTTGTGAAATGTAAGTCATGATTCCATTTTGCTTGGTGAAAGCATAAACAGCTCACAATTCTTTTTATATATTTTTAGTTGTAGATGGACACACTAGCTTTATTTTATTTATTTATTTACATGTGGTGCTGAGGATGGAACCCAGTGCCTTACACGTGCTAGGCAAGTGCTCTACCACTGAGCTCCAGCCCCAGCTCCAGCCCATAATTTTTGGCATAGTAGAAAATATTCCTTAAAGTATGGTACTCTGTAAAATGGATCTAATTTCATGGAAGAAGGGGTGGAGTCATATTATTTGTCATGGTGGAGAGCAGTTCACTGAAGGGGAAGCTTGAAAGCATTTCAAAGCTCACATTATGCATACACCAAACTATCGGTTGCTCTCTAGATGACTAAGAGCCATGTCTCATGTGTGGAAAACGGACATCTTATTTTTTTAAATTTTTATTTTAGTTGTAGATGGACACAGTATCTTTATTTTATTTATTTATTTATTTTTATGTGATGTTGATGATTGAACCCAGTGGCTCAGGCATGCAAGGCAAGTGCTCTACCACTGAGCCACAATCCCAGTCCAAACGGACACCTTATTAAAGGTAGGTCCCCGTGAAAGGAACTGACGGGAGCTACCCACAGTTGTAGATGATAAATTTATATTTTTTTCCTCAAAAGTTTAGCAGACCTCTCAGAAGTCACCTGGTCCAATCATTTTACCAAGAACACCAAGACCCAGAGATGAAGGATAAGGACTTGTCCAGAGCCCCATGGCCAGTTTTTGGCACAGCCAGAACCCCAAACCGAGTCTCTGAGTTCTTGCTTAGTTTTTTTTTTAATATCATGCTCAAGGGAATTGACAAATAGGAATCAGCTTTAGGAAAAGGCAGTTAGTTCACTTCTTCTCCATAGAAGAGGACTGAAAGTTAATGCTCACACTGTGAGAGATGTTGGACCTTGATTCTCCAACCTAAGGCAAATGCTGGAGGGGAACTCCATCCTTGGACTTTTCCATTAATCACTGACTATAAAGACAAGTCAAAGTGAAGTCATGTTCACTTACATGATTCATGAACCACCTACAGGGCTTTCCCTACTGACTTGGTCTTTGTCCCTGGAGTTGAGGTTCATTTTCAGAGATCATGGCCAACATCTAAATGAATTTAAGGCCACAGATAATTACTCTGGAAGAATCTCCCTTCACACAATGGTTTTACAGAAAGATCATCTGAAGAAAATCCACTGACATCAGGGCCTAGGGGAAGGAAGGAAGGAAGGAAGAAATGAAGGAAGAAAGGACCAATATCAACCAAACTTTCTTCTATAATTCCTCACTCAATCCTGTAAAGTATATAGAAAAGATATAGAACTCCTATGTCATAGGTGATGAACATAAACTTCAAACAAAGGAGGGGATTTGCCCCAAAATAAAAGACTACTCAGTCTTGGGTCTAGGACTAGCAGCTGGGTCTTCTAAATCCCAACTACATGTTTTTGTACTCTTCTGTACAGTAAGCACTGAATGGGTATCTGAATAGTCCATATCTCTCCTTTTTTAAAACTTTTTTAAGTTGAAGATGAACATAGTAACTTTATTTTATTTATTTTTGGTGGTGCTGAGGATGGAACCCAGTGCCTCACACATGCTAGGCAAGCGCTCTACCACTGAGCCACAACCCCAGCCCCTAATCCTTATCTCTTGTTTTGTCTTGTCAACCAGGTTGTACATTCCTTAAAAACTAAATTCCTTATATTGTCCATCATTGTCCTGTACCTCTCCCTTTCTCCAGCCTTTCCCCACTGTACTGTCTGTCTCTACTTTGGCTGCTCAATATCTTAAGATTTGGAAAGGAAGGGATTAGAAAAAATCTCTTGTTACTGAGATGTCCTGTGCCCTCCTAGAGAGATTTCCATTCTAAAGAGGCATTCCCCAAGGGGCGATGCAGGACCTTCTTCACTATGGAAAAACTTTGGGTAGCCACAGGGCAAGTGCCACTGGGCAGGGGTCCATTCTGAAATCATTGCCTGCAGGTAACTGGCTATTGTGTGCCAATCAAAGACTGCTTCAACAGTCATAATCAGGAAGCCTATTCCTTTCTGCTCCAAGAAAGCAAAGGAATTTAAAATGAGGCCATTCAGTGACAGTTGTAATCAAACTTTTTCCCTTTTCAGAATCATGAATCAGTCATGAACACAGGAAGTTAAAACAAGATTTGATTTCCCTAGGGCTATTTTTGAAGTTGTGCTATTCTCCTACCCCACCTTCTTCCATTTAACATTCATGAGTTAAGGTGTTACTAGAAATGTGTGCAGGGAGAACACATAGACCTTCACCTTGTACATGGTGAAAAGGATGTGTTGACAGTTGAAATATGGGCAGGTACATTTTGAAGAAGCCAGTGTTGCTGAATTTCAGTGTACCAGTTCAGGTGATGAGTGATTCACCCGTAAGCTTCTTCATCAAAAATATTTATATTTCTCAGTTCACTTCCAAGGATTAAAGAGCTATTATTCCCAAACTATCTGATAGGATTACATCTTCTCCTCCTCCTCTAAAAAGTTCTCTATGGCAAAGATCTTTTAGCAAAGCACATTTTATTTCTTTCTCATTAGCTCCTCATGACATGCTTTAAAAATAGACAGGTCCAGCTCATTTCATACACATAGAAATTAGCGTACAGAGAGGTGAAAGGTCGCATAGCTAGTAAGTGATCAAGTTGCAATGTCTTAAACCCATGTCTAGACATCCAGGCTCATTTTGCTACTCCATGCCACTCTGCTTATTTTATTTTAGAATGAAAGGAATTTTGCATGACACAGTGCAGAGCTTTCTGCAACACCCTAACAGGATGTGCAACTAGAGCCAGCCTCATGGGGAGACATAATTTCAGGTGTGCTGAAGCACAGCCCCTCCCTCTCACAGTGGCCAGGTACTCACAATATAAGGTTTATTCCTTCGGTTTAAGGATCTGCCTTCATACTGGGGAGTGATATTGGCAAAATTATATTGTTATCTTGTGTACATGCACAAATATGTAACACTAAATCTCACCATTATGTACAACTGTAGTGCACCAATAAAAACATGGAAAAGAAAAGATCTACCTTCTATGTGTGTGTGTTAGGGGAGGATACAATATAGGAAGAGGAGGTTCATAAACCATTTAGACTCATCAGTCATTTATTTGAGGGGGGGACTAAATGATCTTTAAGATATCCCCTCCTATGGGTCTAATCAGATCCCACACAGGAAGCAGGCGTGGGGCAGGGTGGAGAAGGGGTGTGCAGGGCACTATAGAGCCAGGCATTGAGTTCTGAGGCAAGAAAAGGAAGCTCAGAGGGAACACTGAGGACTCCAATGGTGGACTTGGCTGCCTCAGAATCATGCTGAGGCTGAGGACCCAGCAGGAATCTCTAGTTTAAAAATACACACAAAAGCAGAGACATAAGGGATAAAGGCCCAAGGCTTTGCAGGGAAAATTAGCAGACTGGTTTGTAATGGAATAATGTTCACAATTTCTCACTAGATTATTGGTTTGGTCTCATCTGCCATCCTGTCAATGGTCCCCTCCACACAGACCCCCATATGCAGAGCAAACCTAACTCCTCTCCTTGCACATCCCAAGGCCACTCCAGCCTTTCCTCCTGCCATTGACTCTAGGCACAACACTGCCTGCTCTAGCTGTCTGTCCAAACAGTATGTAGGGAATCCACAGAAGGAGAGTTCCAGGAACCCCCTTGGACACCCAAATCCACACATACTCAAGTCCCTACGTAAAAAAAGTATAGCATTCACAAAGAACCTACGCACATCCTCCTGAATGCTTTAAATCATCTGTAGATTACTTGTCATAACTAATGCAATACAAATACTTTATAAATAGTTGTTATACTCTGCTATTTGTGGAATAATGACAATTAAAAAGTCTGTAATGGCCAGTATAGATATCATGTTTTTCCAATTATTTTCCATCTGTGTTTGGTTGAATCTGCAGGTGCAGAACCCACGGATATGGAGGGTTTGCTATACTGTATGCTTCCTTCCTCCTGATGTCCGCAACTGACACAGCTATGCCTTCCTCTAAGCCTCTGGACAGCATTATCTAGACTTCTCTTTGGGGACCCTGTTCATCTGACTTTGTAATTCAGGTCTGACTCTTTTCTTCCCTTGGAGGCTGTGAGCATTTTAGAAAAAGGGAAGGTCCTCCTGTCTCATTTCTTCTCATGGATCTCACTGGTTCAGAATCTTGTTGCAAAGTCAACCATGGATAACTGTTTTATGGTCAAGAGTCTCTGGAGTCAGAAAGCTCTGGAAGCAGGCCTCAACTTGTGTTATTTAGCTTCAGTAAGGTTTAGTTTCCTCCTCTCTAAGCACCCACCTGGCAGAGGTACGATTTTTCAATGGGCTAACCCATGTAGATTGCTTAGCACAGTGCAAGACACCTGGTTTATATTCACACTTATTCATTGATATAATATTTTGCTATTAATGAAATGTGCAATAACCCAACAGAGCCATTATACCAGAAGCAAAGGGAATCACATTAGGAGGCCTTTGGGCAAGGGTTTGTTAAATGACCTGACTCACACTATTTTTACAGTGACATTTACCCCTCAAAATGCAGGGAAAGACAGGAACTGGTTTCCACTTGAATTCGATATTTCTGTGGCCCACACGCTGAATGCCACAGAAGCCTCCACTCCCTGAACAGCAGTTTGTAGAGATGGAATAGCAGCAGTTTTTCATTTTCCAGAGTCCACTCACCCTTCCAAGAATCTCAATGCCTCATTGATTCATAATACAGTGCATAAAGATTTCATTTTTCCTGCCCACAGTGATACATTATGGAGGCAATCTGTTTTGCCACTGAAAAGTTTGCTTAGTAGAAAAATTTGGAGTTTTGACATTCAGGAAATTACAGTCATCTGTAAAACACGATTGATATGCCAAGGCTAACATTTTCATTGCACTCGCAGAGCCAGAATAACTATGATAAAATATGTGTTACCCCACACACATTTCAGGATCTTTTAAGGAAACATTAGTTAGCTCTGAGAACCTCCTCCCCAGACTCCAGGACTACAATGGCTCTACCAGTTAGCTATTTCACTATTCACAAGGACACTTCCATTGGCCAAACCAAGCCTCAGGTTCTATGATCAAATGATGAGGTCAACACATCTTCTGACTTGGTCCTGGTCTGGAAGACTGGAGCTACTCCTATCCGCCCCCGCTGCCCTGCACTGCTGCCAGGTTAAAGCCATGAAAAGGAAAAGAAGACAAATGAGTTTGTCCATCTTGGAACTGCTAACTGGCCACAGAAGGCACAGGTATAGATTAGATAGAATTAGAAGCTAGACTGTTCCATATCTGCCTACAATTTAAATTTGTTCTGTTTTTACACCCAAGCATTTCTTTGTCCTTTTCCAGGTGCAATTTTCAATGTTAAATGACATCAGAAGGCTGGGACTCTGGAACTATCTACTTGTTTAAGGTTTGATTTCAGAATGATAAACACAGTCAACTAAGCTGAGGGGCATGACTCGTTTCCATGACCATACTGAGGTATCTGGCCATTCAGGGTCAGGGTTGAACAGGTTATGAGAAGTTTTCACTTGATCTTCATATACTGGGACCCATGGAAGTGCTCATGCAAGCTGTGTGGTTCCTAGACAAAGGATGGGTGCCAGTGCCCTTGACAATGAAAATGTCTTAGAGTAAACTCTTTGCAGTCTTGGGTCAGCTTCTCCAGTTACTAAGAAATGCATTCTGTACAAAAGTATGTCTGACTCATGAGTCAAGCAGTTCTTAAAGGCCCCAAAGAATTCCTGGATGCTCCTATGCTCAACTACTGCAAGTTCCTTTTAATACGCGTGAGACACAATTTTGAGTGGTTAACATGAACCAATTCAACTATTACAACCACCCTATGAGGCAGTTGCTAGTATCATCCTCATTTTATGGATGAAGAAACTGAGGCACAGAGAGTCCAAGCAACTTGCCCTAAGTCATGCAGCTAGCTAGTAAATGGTAGAGCTGGGACTCGAATCCCCCCCAAGGGTGGCTGCAGAGTTCATGTTCTTGATCTACATTGCTTTGCCTAAAGGAATATTTAAAAAGCATTCTGTTGTCAGATGTATTGTTTGGATTCTTCCTCAAGTGCCCCTATGCCCACTGTAGGAAGGCTTTCTTGCCCTCCTGAAGGCTTTAACAAAATTCTACTATCTTCCTGCCCTGACATTAAGCTTTTATTTTTTGTACTAGGGATTGAACCCAGGGGCACTTAATGACTGAGCCATATCCCCCATAGTTTTTAAATTTTATTTTGAGATAGAGTCTTGCTAAGTTGCTTACAGCCTGCTAAGTTGCTGAGGTTGGTTTCGAATTTGTGAGCCTCCTGCCTTAGTCTCCCCAGCCACTGGGATTACAGGTGTGCATCACCCTGCATAGCCACATTAATCCTTTTGCTATGAACAGCTTTGTGCATTCCCTGCCAATGGTTACACAGAGGCTAAGCTGATAAGGGTAAATAAAGCCAAAGGGTGTGGCGAGTAGAGGACATGGGAGCCAAAGACACAGTTGGGTAGACCATGCCTACCTAGGAGCATCTGGACTCTCCAGCAAGGGAGTTGAGGAAAGTAATTTCTCAAGGGTGTCCTGAGATCCACTTGGTCCCTACCAGATTTAAACTGTCAATCCCTAGATAGAACTGAGGAGTCCCATGGTTCCCCTATTGGCCTTATTTAAGCTGATTTGGCAACTGATTGAGGGAAACTGGCAGAGAGGAGAGCAAAGAAAACTCATCGGAGAAACACAATGAGGGACATAGAGGCTGGAGGGATGGAGAAGATGGAGGGGAAGAAAAGGGAGTTAGTAGGCTAGGACAGGAAAGAAAAGACAAAGGGGAAAAAGGAAAAGCACAGGAAGGGAAGAGAGAGTAGGGTGAAAAAGAGGAAAGGATGCTATGTGTGGACAGGTGTGGAGGAGGCTGAGGGGGAGGGCAGATGCAGATACTCCTTCTCCTTGTCCCTTTTATACAAACCTATCCACATGAGCACTGTCTCCTCTTTCTTAGTTCTTACTAGGTATCACTAAAAAGCTCTGGGGATGTGACTCAGTGGTTGAGTGCCCCGGGGTTTAATCCCTGGTACCAAAGTAAACAACAACAACAAAAAGCTCTGATATGACACAAACTCCAACTATATACCTTCTCTGAGCCCCAAGTGCTCTTGGAGTTAGGCCCCTTGTCTCCTTTCCCTGGATTCTGACCCGTTATTTTTTTTATTTAAGGAGGCCATACACTTTTTTACAGGTTGGGACCAACTCTTACCAGCATTATTTTGGGCCTGAAATCTCTCCCTGACCATTATAGAAAATCTTTTGAACATTAGGGCAACTGACATGTTAATAAGCCTCTAGTAATCACAGGTTCATATTTATCAGTATAGCCTTTAGCAAATAAGCCTATAGCAAATAAGAATCCTTGCTGATACAGGATACAAGATAGGGTAGTTTTCTTAGGAGAAGGCAGTGCTTGAAAAGTGCAAATGCTGGAGCAAGTGCCCAAAATATTCCTCACTTAAACACTCCCCCAAAGTGGACTATTATACAAAGCAAGAGAGCCCTGATACATTCTTGTTTCTAATAATTCTTCTTTATTTATATGGTACACACGGATTCAATTTTCAGAAATAGTCCTTAAGTACTCTTAGGCATGAGTAAGAATGTCTTTGGAAGTTACCTCAAGTCCTTTTTGGAAGTAGGCGGGATATAAAAAAATTGTGGGATGAAAATAGAAAGCCTTTTCCCCCTTGTTTATGTTCAAGATGTCTTGCAAATTGATTTAGAGGGCTTTATTACTCTGTGAGTCACACATTTGGCTTATAGCAGGTTTTGAAATCTAGACTCCATAAAAAGGACTTAACATATTGTGAGAAAATTCCCAGGGCACTCTCACCCACATGGTTCCTGTGTTCACTTCTGGGCCTGCCTCCCTTCTGATACTACCCAAGAAATTGAGGGAAATGTTAGGGAATGGGAATTAGCAGCATTATGTCTATTCAATCTCCCTCCAGGTGAAGCATGAGACTGGCACCCTGTTATGGTTGGGTTCTGGAATGTTTCCCCAAAGTCACATATGTTCAGAGGTAAGACTTTTGGGAAGTGATTAAATTATGGGCTCTGATCTCAGTGGATTAAGCCAATGATGGCTGAATGTACCACTGGGAGGTGGGACCTAGTTACATGAAGCAGATCACTAAAAGGTATTATCTTCTCTCCAGCCCCTTCTTTTCCCCCTATACTGCCCTCTGGCTGCCATGAGTTGGGAAGCTTTCCTCTGCCACACTCTTCCACCATGATGTTCCATCTCACCTCAGGCCCAGAGCTATGAAGCTGGCTTGACCATGGACTAAAAGCTCTGAAGCCATGAGCCAAAATTAAATTTTCTTCCTCTATGTTGTTCTCATCAGGTATTTTGGTTACAGCAACAAAAAGCTGACTAATACACACTTCAAGAGACTATTTACAGAAAAGACTCTCACAACTTTAGTGGGCTGTTGAGATTGACTAAGATTTGGGAGATTCAAAATCTACTATGCACAGGCAAAAGACAGGCATCCACAATGCCCAGGTCCCACTTTAAGAAAGTCAGACTTTCCTTTTCAGTCATTCCTTCAAGTCTACAGTGACTAGGCCCATTCTTACTTTTGTAGTCAGTCCTCAGGATTTTAAGAAGGCAAGGTCTTTGGTGGGCTCTGCAGGCACAAGCCAGCAGGCAACTCCAACAGGCCTCTCCCAGCAGCTGCCAGGCTGCTCTTTCCATCCCAGCCCCCTCCACAAAGTTCTCCAGCTCCATCGATTCAATCCTTTACCCACTTAGCAATTTTCTTCATTTCTGTCCCTAGACAGTTTTTCTCACACCTCCCCCTATTGTTCTGTTTCTATCACCAGGATGATCGATGACCCAATAGGCATTTACATTTACAAAGCAATTGCATTTACATAAGATAGCTCTTATCTACAGCTGAAAGAGGCACAACTATAATACATATATAATAGAGAGAGCACCAATTCATCACCCACAGTTACAGTGCCTTCGAACAGGATAGACTGTTCTAGGAATTGGTATATGAGGGGAGAGAGCCCCGTAAAATTTATCACTAAAGGTAATCAATGAGTTCCAACTAATATGCTCCACACCTCGAGGTGAAAATATACCAAAAGTATGGGGAAAACATATTTACTCCTTAAAGTTTGCTGAATTTAATTTGAGCTTTCATCGATTTCATTTAATACAAAGATTATATAATCAGGAAGTCAGTAGCAATTGAAAATACCAAGCCTGGTCTTCACCCATCAGGGCATCTTGGTAATATTTAGTAATGGCAGGAGAGTCTCATTTAATTGAATTGGAAATGCAACATATATTAGCTTACAGAAACTTAATCAGTATGATCAAATTAAAACGGGCCACTCAGACATACCATCCTGATTAAGGCCCTTACAAACACTCCACAATTATCAGAGATTTGTGGTGTTAATGATTTCAACTCAGGTTTCTTCTCTGGGGATTCAGACTTGGGATTTTTTTTTTACTAGACAATTAGAAAACTCCATCCTTTATTTTGAAAAATGTTTCAACAGCATTATTGACATTAATTCTCAAAGAATGCGAATAGTAAGTAGCATGTGCTGGGGATTTTTTTTCTTTTAGCAGTCACTGCCTCCTCTTTGGGATGAGGATCATTAATCTCGAAGCTTTAGCTCTTGGGAG
>PVHX01018063.1:0-38141 GCA_004024805.1 Geosciurus inauris
AACATTGCTGGTGGGATTGCAAATTGGTGCAACCAATCTGGAAAGCAGTATGGAGACTGCTTAAAAAACTTGGAATGGAACCACCATTTGACCCAGCTCTCCCACTCCTTGGCCTATACCCTAAAGACTTAAAAACAGCACACTACAGTAAAGCAGCCACTTCAATGTTTATAGCAGCACAATTCACAATTGCAAAACTCTGGAAGCAACCCAGATGTCCTTCAATAGATGAATGGATAAAGAAACTATGGTACATATACACAATGGAATATTATTCATCAATAAAAGAGAATAAAATTATGGGATATTCTTTCTTGCTCAAGGCAACTGAGTGAACTTCCCTGGCATCCAGTGGGCAGAAACCACACATTCTTCAATAAAGCCTCAACTTCAACTTGCAGAGGACCACTCTTCTTCCAAGTTTGTTTCTTCCCTGAAAAGTCTCCCTCAGCTCTAGGCTACTATTTAGAGTTATTTATATCCCTCTTTAAAACTCATTCCTTGACAAAGTCAATTACTTACACGGGGTTAATTACTTAACCCTATTCAAATTCTCATGCAGTTTTTCTTTTCTAATTGGACTCTGAATGGTATAGTAGTTAGATGTTTCTTTAAAAACACTAAAATTTAGCAAATTTATAAATTAGACTTTATTTAAAATTAAAAGTATTTCTGCAACTTAGTATTAAGAGCATACACAGAGAACAGAAAATATGACACATTTATCTTAAAATATCAACTAAATTCGCAGAGTTATTTCTATTCTTCCACCTTCACCATACTAGTTTGGACTTTTGTTTGAAACTTTGAAAATTAAAAAAAAGCATGACTATCTCATCTAGAACTCTCATTCTGTTCCATCTTTCTGGAAAAGGATGTCCTTAAAATTTATATTTTATCTTTACTCTATGCCCTAGATTTTCTGGGAACCTCTTACTTCAATGTTCCCTAGGAAACAGACTTTGAGTTAACCCATAGTGTGAACTAGGTTTAATGTAGAGAATCCTGGGGATAAGCATCTTAGAAAGAAAAGGAATGGAATAAGGTAGAATTGGGCAGAAGGAGAACTAAAACTGTAAATCATGCCTGATGATACCCTTATCCAACACCACAGGGAAGTCAAGAGCTCAAACTGTCCAACCATTTTTGTCTGCATTGATCCAAAATGACTATGTACCTCAGTCATGGGTGGGTCATGACCTTGGATAGGACATATATCTTCATCTGAGGTAATCCTTGAAGGACTTAATAGTTGAAAGTTCTCTGCCAGTAGAAACAGTACCAGGCTACACATCCTTCATTCAAATGGGGTTGAATAGTACATCTCTACTCCATCAAAACCCATGTCAGAGCCCTTTTGGTTTGGGGTAAATGCAAGATGAATTGGGCAACATTTCAGTCTCTCCTGGGGATTAAAGGGTGTTACTTATACATGCTATTTCTAAATCCTTTGTTTTTCTTCATGCTACCTCCTCTCCCTAGAATACCATTCTGACTGATATATTAGTAAATTCTTAATAATCTGCTCTATAGGAATGATCTTTAAAACTCTAGTATATCATGTTTGTCAACTTCTGGAATTTAAATACCCTATCATGACCAATTTCAAATTACCATGTGATACTGCAGAACACAGTCAGACTAAAATATTCCTAATGGACTTTCATGAGCAACTTCAGCATACCACTTTTTTAAAATTTTGCCCAAGTAATAAGAATGAATTTGAAACCCAAGACAAAGTTAAATTAACAACTACTCTAATTCTTTATTCCTGATTCCTTGAGTAAAATCAATGATTCTTTATTAATATTGTACAGTGTACCTATTTTGATGATATCATCCATTACACTTAGTTTACTAATCTTTTTGCATATGTATCTCCACTATTAAAAATTTATTCTTGCCAAGAGCAATAGTGCATGCCTGTAATCCCAGTAACTCAGGAGGCTCAAGCAGGAGGATCACAAGTTCACAACTAGCCTTGACAACTTAGCAAGACTCTGTCTCAAAATAAAAATGTATTAAAACCAGGGATATAGCTCAGTGGTAAAGTGTCTGTGGGTTTAATCCCCAATTCAAAAAAAAAAAATGTATTACCTAATATTAAGACCATGCAATTTGCTATTTGTGCATCTACAGTATTAAAATAACTACTGTAATACATAATTTACTTTTCTCAATATATTCTCTTAAATGAATGAATGAATAATCAGCAAAATTTATACTTCCAACTATGAGTATTCATATTATTGAGGAGACCAGCTGCACAGTGCTGTGTTAATGGAGAAGTTATATCCCTATACTAAAAAAAAATTTTGCAATATACTTTAGAATGAAGTGAATATAAATGAAATAATAAAAATATCACCCACAAAAGCATGCATGCACGTCTTCCTATTGAAGAAGAAAAAATTAATGGGTTATCCATACAAAAGATATTGAATGAAATGCAATACTAAAGTTGCACATAGACTTGTAGAACAGGAAGAAAATGATCATTAAAAGATGAAGATGGAAATGGTGTGCAACTCCCAAACAACTCATCACAGGTCAGGACATGAAATCCTGTCTACCCAGTTGCCTGGATGTTCAGAAAGGTACTGTCAGGCTTTTTGAGCAAACTCTCATGTATCTCATTGTAAATGGAGGAAAATGATAAATCTAGAATAACAATGAGAGAAAGGACATATCGTTGCCCAGGGAGGAGATTAGGATTTAGTCCACTGCCAACAGCTATAGCAGCAGTTCAAAGTCATGCCAGGACCTTATGTTCTTAACTTGCCCTAAGAACTCAGAAGTCTTTACATTGAACATTATAAAATTATAATGCAAGAAGCAAAATATGGGCACATGTGTTAGAAAAAAATGAAAAAGTACAGATCAATTTCTGGGTTGTACATTATCATTAACATGAGAAACAATATAAGCATAATTACATTTCTTAAGAAAAGCTATTGCTATTATTAATAATAATAATTTTAGAATATTAAAAATGTATACAGTTTTTTAAAATTTTATTTCTATTTTACACATTATCTATGATTAATCTTCATACTGATCTTGGGGATAAATAAGGCCATGGTTATTATCACAATTTGTCATAGAAAATCTGAATGATATAAAGATTAATGATTAACTGAGATCACATATTTAGGAAGTAAAAAGAACAGGAATTTAACAAGATGAACAAGACTAAGACCTAAATTATTGATTTGCTATATAACAAAATAAATTGCCCAAGATTTTCAGTGGCAGAATTGGAAGATGAAGTTTACTTAAAGCCTCCTCCCTAGTCCAAACTTGCGGAGAATGCCTAGACGAATCTGTTTTGTCCTGACACTGTAGACAACAGGATTAAGCACTGGGGGAAGAAGCAGGTAGATGTCAGCCATGAGGATGTGGACTGTGGGAGACAGATGCTTCCCAAAGCGATGGACCATTGATACTCCAATAACTGGCACAAAGAAGATGAGCACCACGCAGATATGGGATACACAAGTATTGAGTGCCTTCAGCCGCTCTTCATGAGAGGCGATACCCAGCACAGCATTCAGAATCAGAACATAAGAAAGAAGTATAAAGACTGAATCCATACCTAGTGTGACAATGACTACACACAGCCCATAAACACTATTGACCCTGGCATTTGAACAGGATAATTTCAGAACATCTTGGTGCAAACAGAAGGCATGGGAGAGGGCATTGACACGGCAGTAGTCATAGCGTCTCAGTAGCAAAGGTGTGGGCAGTACCACTCCCGTGCTTCGTAGCAAGCAGCCCAAACCAATCTTCCCAATTACACTGTTGGTGAGGATGGTGGAATAGTGCAGTGGGCGGCAAATAGCAACAAAACGGTCAAAGGCCATAGCCAGCAGCACTGAGGACTCCAGAAATGTGAATGTATGGATGAAGAACAGCTGAGCATAGCAAGCACTTGCCTGGATGTTCTGAGCATTGAACCAGAGTACAGCAAGCATCGTAGGAAGTGTGGACATGGACATACCCAGGTCAGATATTGCCAAGATGGAAAGAAAATAATACATGGGCTGATGGAGTGAGGACTCTATCCAAACAACAGAGAGGATGGTAACATTTCCAACAAAGGCTACCAAATATGCAAGACAGAATGGAATTGAGACCCAAGAATGAACATACTCCAGTCCCGGAAAGCCTTTCAGGATAAATATGGGCTCCACAGCATTACTGTTGTTCCAGACCACCATGTTGACCCCTGAGTGACTTGGCAAACAGTGAACAATGTTCTGTGTTATTCCTCCCAGTTATCTGTTCTGAGTGCAACAATACAACCAGGATGAAAAATAGGTCTTTCCTTTAATCTCACATCAGAAGAAAGGAGGAGTCTTTTGTGGGTCTTCCAAAGAAACATTTCCCCAAATTAAAGGGCACCAAACTCTGGAACACAAGTGTGTGCCACATAAATATGGTCATCTCCCACAAGAAATTTGTTGGGTTTGCATTGAGGACACTGAAAAACACTTAAGCAGAACAAGAGTAGAGAAAGTTTTACCAGATAGTATGAAGATGAAAATTTTAAAAGTAGTGTAAATTCCTATGGATTTTCCTAAATCCCCAGTTATAAATGTTCTGGAGTAAATCAGTTATTGCTTTAAGGTTATTTTCATGAATAACTATTGAATTGATTCCAAGAACAGAACTTCACATAGTTTCCCTTTGATTTTATTTTTATTTGATAATTCATAATGTAAGCATTTAAATATTTAATATTTTAGTGGTAAAAGATAAATACCCAATTATATGAAAAGAAAACAAATGAGAAAACGAGTTCCACAATAACCACACACTTGCACACTTGCATGATTTTTAGCAGTTTAGCATGGCAACTATTCCCTAACCTAAACCATTCTCCTGGTTAAAAAGGAGAAAGAGGAGAAGGAATCTCTCATATGTACACACACACACACACAATTCTTTGCTTCTTTCTCTGTGTCTCTACCTTGCTCTCTCTCTACACACATACACATATATGTATGTATTAGATCAAGGCTTAAATGCTTCAAAAATAAGTCTTTTCAGCATAAGATCAATTTTCAAACATGAAGTTCCTTCCAAAGGCCATTTTGCAACTGTTCTCCTACAAAATACACTCAACAGTTATTTATTATATATGTCTTACATAAGTAAAATGGATAATATTCCACTTTGTTATTATTCATCATTTCTTTAAGAATTGTTTATTTGTTTCTTTATTGTGGTGCTGGGGCTCTACATTTACTAGTTAAGCACTCTGCAACTGAGCTATACCTCCAGCCCCTATCATTTCTTGATTGATTATTTTTTCTCTTAAAATTCTGCTTAAGATAATATTTTTTTAAATGTTAACCAAACCTTAAGGTTTTTTTTTTTTTTTCAAATTTTAGGGCTCATTTGCACCTACTTCTATGAACCCCAGAAATGCAGTCCTAAGTACTCACCATCAGTGCCTTTTACAACAACCAATTTCTTTCCTCTTGTTTCAAAACTTGACTCCAATGCCTGCCTTTTCTTTCCTCGCTCATCTTTGCTGTGGCAAACTCTCCTGCTGAGCTAGATGCCCTTGTTGCCCTTGCTCTTTCCTGGGTTGATGGCACTGAACTCAACAGTAAAGTGCTACAGGGTTCCCTGCCCTTCCACTCTGTGCTTCTTTATTTCACCCTTGTCTAGCTCTCACATACCTTGTCCTTTAGCGTTCAGGCCTCATAGACCTCAGATGTCTCTGCTGCAGTGGCTCAGCATCTCTCTCATTGCTCCTGGAAGATTCTAGGCTCTTACTGGAGAATCACTGGTCTCTGGCTACCTACCAGTGATCTTTTATTGTTCTGACTGTATTTCATAAAAAGGTTTTATTATTTTTTTTATTTTTTTCCTTTCTACTGATTCTTATCTCCATTTTATAGTGTGAAGACTAAAAGTTCTTAGGCTGCACAACCTATAATTCTGAAGAAGACTTTAGAATCTATATCTGGGAACAGAAGAAAATATCATTTCAACTCTCCATTGTTAAGAGTTATTTCTCTCATTTTCCACAAATCCAGGTCTCTCTCATCCTCTGGGTCAGACTCCACCTTAGTACCCTTCTCCAGCTTCAAGCAGCCTACATTGAGCTTTTAGTGGGGCTTTTCTCTTATATAAAGCAATCAGCTATTCAATTCTATACCTACCAAGCAGAATAATCATTCTGGATACTTACATTTTTTTACTTCTAAACAGTATTTTTTTATGCTAGGAAATTATCCTATGCTTTCTTCCTTAATTCTTCCAACTCTAATATAAATCATATTTTCTTCAATTCTCAGATAAGTATAAGGAAATTAAATGAATAAGCATTCTTTAGAATTATCTTTCTCCCAGCTCTAAATCTCCTATGTGCTTATTGCAATGTTTAGAAAATGGCAGTTGTAGGCTTGTCCATTAATTCCACATACTGAAGTTATGACACACAAAAATATCCCTGTGTATGCTTTTAATTTATTTATTGCATATATTTAAGGTGTACAGCATAATGTTTTGATATACATTTGTATAATGAAAAGATTATTACAGTCAAGCAAATTATCCTGTTACCTTCCATAGATACTATGAGGGCGGAAGGCAAAAGCACATAAAATTTACTCTTTTACCAAATTTTCAGTATACAACAATCTATCATTAAAATTGTTTAAAAAAAAAAAAGAAAAAAAATGGAGAAGGACTTTAAAATATATCATGCATTCCAAAATTGTTCACAGATAGTGATAGCAATTTTTCCTTCCTATGTGAATTATACATTGCCCTTCTAATAATTTTACTCTTTGGAACTATACTTTAGCACAAAATATGCTAAAATTTATCTACTATTATTTATAATTTAAATTTTAATACTTACCTGAAATTTGTGCATAAGACAGTTGTATCAGTATAAAGGCTTAGCATGCAACCAAGAGCTATTTCCCAAATAATTTAAATTGCATTTTGTACTATTCTGACTGTAGACAAAGGAATATCCTCCTTCTGTTTCTACTTTTGTGACTTTATCATTTTCTCTCTTTTCATTTACTGTATAAACACCTTTAATTTACCTTTCTCATCTGCTTCCTACTGCCATTTCTTTCTATTTTCTCTTTAAATGTGTGTCCCTTCAGCACATAATCCTATTTTTTCAGTCCTTTTCTTGTCTTATCTTACATATCATTTTTCCTTTTTGTTTTTCTGCACTTTTAGTTCTTGCTCTTCTGGGGTTTTTCCTTTTTGGGTCTACCTGATAAGAGTCAAACCTGTACTGGATACAGAATCTACAATTTTGATTCTTCTTGGATCTCAGATCTTGAAAGCCTTTGATTCTGTGGAAAGTGAAAATGGGATGGTTCCACTATGTTTATAAGTACTCTTATTTCTACTGGGATAGCACATTAGGGACTAATATCAGGCTCTGCTGGATCTCCAGGGATGAAATAATCATAAACAGCCCTTAAACACAGGTCCAGCAGCAGTATGTGATCATAGTCCTGGAAGTAACAGAAATTCATCCCTGCTTCCATCTGTGATTCCCAGTCCTTTCTTTCAAATGTAATACTTTTCTCAAATGAGCATAAGAAAGTGAATTTGTGATAACTTTACTGACCCAAAGAAATACTGAAATAGATTTAAAATAAGGCATGATGCCCAACCCTAGCAACAAACACAATTATAGACCTTTCTGTTTTTCATTTATTGATGATGAATTGTTTATTAGTCATACTTTAAAAAGCATCTATTAGTGTAGACTGACTGTGTTGTGGCCCCTATCTACCAATGCATGGTTGTCATGGCCTACTTCCATCTGGAGACAACAGTCAGGACAAGGAAGAGCATCACCAAGGTCCCTACAGGCCTGGTTACACCAGAGGTGAGGGATTGGTAACCTGCAGGGACACTACACAATTATAGGGTAGAAACTGTAATACCTCAGATTGGCACTGTTAGAGAGGAAGACAGATGAACAACATGAAAAAACAAGGGAAAAAATGTGCCAATCAAACCAAGATGCTACAACCATAGAATCCATTGACATCACAGTAGATGAAATGTCAGCAAAGGAGTTCAGAATGAACATAATTAAAATGATCTTTAAGTAAATGAATGGTCTTTAATTGAAATGAATCACAGAATAATATAAGAGAACAATTAACAGGCAACAATTGATTAATCCAACAAAGAGATAAGATAGAAAATACAGGAAGCAAAATATTACTTCAAGAAAGAGATAGAGACTCTGGAAAAAAAACAGAAATCCTTGAAATGAAGTAAACAAAAAATCAAATGAAAAATTCATTAGAAAGCATCACCAACAGATTAATTAGATCACTTGGAAGACAGAACCTCATGTAAAAAAGACAAAATATATAATCTTGAAAATAAAGTTGACCACAAAATTGAGATGGTAAAAAACCATAAACAGAACATCCAATAATTATGGGATAACATGAAAAGACCAAATCTAAGAATTATTGGGATAGAGGAAGGCACAGATATTCAAATCAAAAGAATACACAACCTGTTCAAATGAAATAATATCAGAAAATTTCACAAATATGAAAAATGAATTGGAAAATCAAATACAAGAGGTTTACAGGACACCAAATGTACAAAACTACAACAGATCCATACCAAGGCACATAATAATGCAAATGCTTACCATACACAATAAGAATAGAATTTTAAAGGCTGCAGGAGAGAAGGTTCAGATTACATAAAGGGGAAAACAATTTGGATTTCAGCAGATTTCTCAACCCATACCCTCAAAGCCAGGAGATCCTGGAACAACATATACCAAACTCTGAAAGAAAATAAGTGCCAACCAAGAACCTTATATCTAGCAAAATTAAGCTTTAGATTTGGTGATGAAATAAAAACCTTCTATGATAAAAGTTAAAAGAATCTAGAATGAGAAAGCCTGCACTACATGTAGAACATTCTTGGAAAAATATTCCATGAGGAGGAAATGAAAAACAACAATGAAAGTCAGCAAAGGGAGGAACTAAGGGAAAAGCCAATCAAAGGAGAAACCAACACAAGTTAAAAACCAAAAATAAACCAAAATGATGGGGAATGCAAATCATATTTCAGTAATAACCCTGAACATTAAAGACTTAACTTATCAATTAAAAGACATAGACTGACAAATTGGACTCAAAAAAAAGACCCAACAACATGCTGCCTTCAAGAGACTCATCTCATAGAAAAAGACATCCACAGACTGAAGGTGAAAGGATGGGAAAGAACCTACCACTCACATGGAACATGTAAACAAGCAGGAGTTTCCATCCTCATATCAGATAAAATGGACTTCAAACAAAAAATACAAGGATAAAGAAAGTCATTTTGTATTGCTTAAGGGAGCCATACATCAAAAAGATGTAACAGTTGTAAATATCTATGCCCCAAACAATGGAGCATCCACATATATCAAACAAACCCTTTTCAATTTCGAGAGGCAATTAGACCACAATACAATAATACTGCATGACTTTAACATACCTTTCTCACCACTAGACAGATCTTCCAAACAAAAACTTAACAGAAAAACCATATAACTCAATAATACAATAAATAATTTAGAATTAACAGACAAATATAGAATATGTCATTCATCAACAAGTGAATACATTTTTTCTCAGCAGCACATGGATCCTTCTGTAAAATAGACTATATGTTATGTCACAAAGCATAATACAAAAGTCATAGCAAATACAAAAAAAGAGAGATAATATCCTTCATTCTATCAGACCATAAGTGGAATGAAATTAGAAATCAATGATAAAATAAAAAATAGAAGCTACTTCAACACTTGGAGACTAAATAATATGCTATTGAATGACACATGTATAACAGAAGACACCAAGGGAGGACATAGAAAAATTCTTAGAGGTAAATGAGAACTCTGGTACAACATATCAAAATCTCTGGAAGACTACGAAGGCTATGTTAAGATGAAAGTTCATTGCATTGAGCTCATTCATTAAAAGAAGAAAAAGTCAACAAATAAGTGACCTGGCATTACATTACAAGCTCTAGGAAAAGAAGAACAAATCAACACCAAAAGAAGTAGAAGACAGGAAATAATTAAAATCAGGGCTAAAAATCAATGAAACTAAAACAAAAGAAATAATTCAAAAAAATGAAAGAAAAGCTTGCTCTTTGAAAAAATAAATAAAATTAGTAAACCCTTAGCCACCCTAATAAAAAGGAGAGAGAAAATTCAAATTACTAAAATTTGTGATGAAAAAGAAAATATCATGACAGACATTATCAAAATACAGAAGATAATTAGAAACTATTTTGAAAATTTATACTCCAGTAAAACAGAAAATTCTGAAATCACCAACAAGTTTCTAGAGGCATATAATCTGCCCAACCTGAATCAGGAGGACATAACACAGCTCAAGCAGATCAATTTCAAGCAAGGAAACAGAAGATACCATCAAAAACTTATCAACCAAGAAAAGCCCAGGACCAGATGAATTCTCAGGCAAGTTTTACAAGATCTTCAAAGAAGAATTAATACCAATACTCCTCAAATCATTCAATAAAATAGAAAAAGAGGCAACCCTACCAAACTCATTCTATGAGGCTAGTATCACCCTGATTCCAAAAAAGACAAAGACACATCAAAGAAAGAAAACATCAGACCAATATTTCTGATGAACATACACAAAAATTCTCAATAAAATTCAGGCAAATCACATACAAAAACATATTAAAAAGATAGTGCACCACAATCATCCCAGGTATGCAAGACTGGTTCAATATCCAGAAATCAATAAACATAATTCATCACAATAGACTTAATGACAAAATTATATGATTATCTCAATAGATGCTGAGAAAGCATTTGAAAAAATACAGCACCTCTTTGTGTTCAAAACACTAGAAAAACTAGGGATAGCAGGAATATACTTTGACATTGTAAAAGCTATCTATGCAAAACTGAGGGCCAACATCATGCTAAATGGAGAAAATCTGGAGGCATTACCTCTAAAAACAGGAGCAAGATAGGGATGCCCTCTTCTACTACTTCTATTCAATATAGTCCTTGAAACTCTAGCCAGAGCAATTAGACAGACAAAGAAATTAAAGGGACACGAATAGAAAAGGAAGAACTCAAACTCTCATTATTTGCTGATAACATGATTCTATACTTAGAGGATCCAAAAAACTCCACTAGAAAACTTCTAGAATTAATAAATGATTTCAGCAAAGTAGCAGGATATAAAATCAACACCCATAAATCAATTGCATTTCTATACATCAGTGATGAAATCTGTGAAAGAGAAATTAGGAAAACTACCCAATTCACAATAGCCTCAAAAAAAAAAACAAACTTGGAAATCAATTTAACAAAAGAGGTGAAAGACCTCTACCAAAGAAAGAAACTGAAGAAGATCTTAGAAGATAAAAATTCTCCCATGCTGTTGGATAGGCAGAATCAATATTGTCAAAATAGCCATACCACCCAAAGTGCTATATAGATTCAATGTGATTCTAATTAAAATCCCAATTTCATTCCTTACAGAAATAGGAAAAAACTATCATGAAATCAATTTGGAAAAAATAAGAGACCCAGAATAGCCAAAGCAATCCTTAGCAAGAAGAGTGAAGCAGGAGGCATCACAATACCAGACATTCAACTATACTACAAAGCTATAGTAACAATTACGGCATAGTATTGGCACCAAAATAGACATGTAGACCAATGGTCCAGAATAAAAGACACAAAGACAAACCCACATAAATACAGTTAGCTCATACTAGACAAAAGTGCCCAAAACATACATTGGAGAAAAGATAGCCTCTTCAACAAATGGGGCTGGGAAAACTGAAAATCCATATGCAGCAAAATGAAATTAAACCCCTCTCTCTCACCATGCACAAAACTCAACTCAAAGTGGATCAAGGATCTAAAAATTAGAACAGAGACCCTGTGCTTAATAAGGAAAAAGTAGGCTCAACCCTTCATCACATCGGATTAGGCTCTGACTTCCTTAGACCCCGAAAGCGCAAGAAATAAAATCAAGAATCAATAAATGGGATGAATTCAAACTAAAAAGCTTCTTCTCAGCAAAAGAAACAATCGATGAGGTGAAGAGAGCCTATATCCTGGGAGCAAATTTTTGCCACATGCCCATCAGATAGAGTACTAATCTCCAGGATATATAAAGAACTCAAAAAATTTAACACCAAAAAGAAAACAAACAACCCAATCAATAAATGGGCCAAGGAGCTGAAAAGACACTTTGCAGAAGAAGATATATAATCAGTCAACAAATATATGAAAAAATGTTCAACATCTCTAGCAATTTGAGAAATTCAAATCAAAACTACTCTAAGATTTCATCTCATGCCAGTAAGAATGGCAATTATAAAGAATACAAACAACAAGTATTGATGATGATGTGGGGGAAATAGAAAAAGGCATGCTCATTCATTGCTGGTGGGACTGCAAATTAGTGCAATCTGGAAAGCAGTATGGAGATTCCTTAGAAAACTTGGAATGGAATCACCATTTGACCCAGCTAAACCACTCCTTACTCTATACCCAAAGGATTTAAAAGCAGCATAACTACAGTGATGCAGCCACATCAATGTTTATAGCAGCTCAATTCACAATAGCTAAATTGTGGAATCAACCTATATGCCCTTCAACAGTGAATGAATAAAGAAAATGTGATACATATATATACACATACAGACACACATATACATACACACACAATGGAATATTACTCAGCATTAAAAGAGAATAAAATTATGGCATTTGAAGGTAAATTGATGGAGTTAAAGAATATGCTAAGCAAAATAAGCCAATCCCCAAAAAACCAAAGGTCGAATGTTCTATCTGATAAGTGGATGCTGATCCATAATAGGGGAAGGGGCATGGGAAGAAGGGAGAAACTTTGGTCAAAGGGGAGAGAGAGAAGTGGAGGGGACACAGGGGTAGGAAATATGGTGGCATGAGCTGGACAACAATGCCCTAGGTTCATGTATGACTGAACATATGGTGTAACTCTATATTGTGTACAACCAGAGAAATGAAAAGTTGTGCTCCATTTGTATACAATGAATCAAAATGCATTCTTCTGTCATGTATACCTAATTAGAATAAATAAATTTTTAAAAATTAACAAGTAAAAAAGAGAAAAGTATCAGATACATTTGAAAAAAGAACATCTATTAAACAAAAACAAAATTCAAATATCCATACTAAACACTGCAAAGGCAAAAGTCCACCACCATTTCCACAGTATTTAGTATGAAGCATGTCCATACAAGTGCATTCTTTTCTTATATTTAACTCTTTGCAATTATTTCTAAATTCTAGCAGGGTAAAGTGGTGCATGCCTGTAACTTAGCAACTTGGGAGACTGAGACAAGAGAATTGCAAGTTTGAAGCCAGCCTCTGTAACTTAGCAAGACTCTCGAAAAAATTAAAAGTGTTGGGGGAGTGCTAGGAGTGAGGCTTGGTGGTACAACACCCTGGGTTCAATACACAAAACCAAATAATAAAAAAAATGTAAATTTTAGAATTATTTTATCCATTCTAACAATATGTATGTGTATATATATGTGTTTGTATATATATGTATATATACATGTATTATTTAAGTATATATATGTATGTGTATGTATATGGAATTTATAGATAATTTATTGTAGTACAATTGAAAAATATGTAGGATATAAGACATTCCAGTCCAAGAACATGAGCTTCAATTAATTAAGCTAGTTAATTTCTCTCAATATTTTCTTACATTTTTCTGTTTGGAAAGTGCATATATTACCTTAGATTTATTCTTATGTATCTCATATAAATTTATATTAATGTAAGTAGTTTTATAAATTACATATTTCTAAACGTTCAATACTGATGTATGAAAATAAGGTTGATTTATATTATTTCCAGTAAGCAATTGGTAGATGCTTTATACCTTATTTTATACCTAATTACACCTGCAGAGGTAAGTCTAGCTTCTTTCTGTCTTATTTCTAATCTTATATATTTTGTTATACTTATTGCTTTGCTTCACTGGTTATAATCTCCAGTGCAATGCTGAGTGGAATTGATGAAAACTCCTTTTCTCTCAGATATCAGAGTGAATATTCTCAATGTTTGTTATGCTCCATTTGTGTACAATGTGTCAAAGTACATTTTATTATCATGTATAACTAATTAAAACAAATAAAAAACATAAATATCTGGGTGGATAGATGATTGGTGACTTTTATTGTCTTTATTATGCCTATTTTCTGAAATTACACATGTTGCTTTTTAAATTAGAATTGTGTTTTTATTAAACATAATTGAATGTACTGGTTTAATAAATTTTAAAAAGGAGTAGAAGTCAGATTTCATGAAATTATTTTGTGTCCATTGAGATTTATGATATTATGATCCTTATGATTGTTATCATCCTGTTATTGTGATTAATTATATTGATTTATTTTCAAATATCAACCTCACATTTCTGAATAAACCCATATTTGGCATATCAGTTTATTTTCCCTTATTTATTGTGGGACTTGATTTGTTAATATTTGATTAAGAAAATTGACATCAACTTTTATTAGTAAGAGTGGCTTGAAATATCTCTTACTTAACCATGTCTTTGCCGTGTTTTGGTATTATAAGATCATGCAGAACTAAGTTTGGTATACAAATGATTTATGAGGCATTGAAACCTGTGAAGGGGAGAGGGAGAAATCAGGACTAGGCAAGAGAAAGGATGAACTGCAACACGGGCTTGGCAATACACTGGGGCTCTCTAGCCCACACTGGGGCACCAAGACCCCTTATTCACCCATTCATGTAACATGAGATGCCTGAAAGTGTCTAATCTCAGAAGCATGTTCTCAGAGATTGAGACAAACCCTGAAGAAGCAGATAAAATATCTCTACTCATGTCATACCTCATAATTAGATGAGTTTTCAATGCATTTGTTTCCTTCTATTTCATCAAATCTCCCCCAGTCTCTTTTGGAAACTCAAAATCATTATTTGACCCAGAAAAATTTGAGGATTTTCAGAAATGACTCCCAAATATATTCGTATTTTCAAAAAGCTATATGCACTAAACTGATTGTATTATCTCTTTCCATTACTAAAAGCAAACTGTATGAGTCATAAGAATCCATTGTGTTAGAAGTGTTTGCCAATTGTCTCAATTCTAAATAGGTAAGGTATGTGATTATATCTGTCCAAGTGAGTGGAATAATTCTTCAATCTAATACACTCTAAGTCTTCTACTATACACCTGATCATACACTGCTGACCTATTCATTTCAAGTTTTCCATCCAGGATTTCTTCCCCTAAACACAAGCAGTCAAAGGGTGGGCTGAGAATAATAAATTTGCATCTACTATTGCAATAACAACATTAATATTATTTAAAATTATACTGTGAAGAACAGACTAAAGGGGCTTATATTCACCCTATATTGGTTAGACCTATGATAGTAAAATTATTAAAAATATTTAACAAATATGAAAGCTGAGACATAAAATATCAAATAACTTGACCAAAACCTCATAGGTGGTAAATGGATAATCCACCAAACCTAACAGTTAGTCTACAGCAAACATCATAAATACAGCACCAACAGAAATATTTTCTTAAACTCTCCCAGTGTGTAACACAAAGTCTCTTTCTAGTGGTTTTCAAAGTGTGAAAATCACCTGGAGATCACCATAGAAATCACCTGGAGATTTGGCTGAAAATACAGATTCTGATCCAATAATTTTTTGTTTGTTCTTTTTAGTTATACATGACAATATACTATGATATAATTATAAAAGCATGAATTATAATTTGTTCTAATTAAGTCCCCAGTATTTCCCCTTCCTTTCCCTTCCTCCCTCCCCTTTTCTTTTTCTCCTACTGATCATTCTCCTCTTTACTTATAATTTTTTTAATTAGTGTCTTATGGATGCAGATAATGATCAAATTCACTGTGGGATATTCATATATGTACATAAGAAAGTTAGGTCAGATTCATTCTACTGACTTCCTTTCCTATTTCTCCTCCCTTTCCTTCATTCCTCTTTATGAATTCCACTGATATTTCTTCTGTTCTTTTTTTTATTTATCTCTCCTTAGTTTGAATTAGCTTCTGCATATCAGAGAAAGCATTCAAACTTTGGTTTTGGGGGATTGGCTTGTATCACTTAGCATGATAGTCTCCAGTTCCATTCATCCATTCACCAGCAAATGGCATAGTCGTTCTTCTTCATGACTGAGTAATACCCCATTGTGTATATACCACAGTTTCTGTATCGATTCATTTGTTGAAGGGTACATAGGTTGGTTCCACAAGTTAGCTATTGTGAATCATGCTGCTATAAACACTGATGTGCCTGCATCACTGTTGTATGCTGATTTTAAATCTTTTGGAAATATACTGAGGAGTGGGATAGCTGGGTCATATAGTGGTTCCATTTTTTGGTTTTTGAGGAATCTTCATAATACTTTCCAGAGCGGCTGCATCAATTTGCAGTCCCATCAACAATGTGTAAGTATACCCTTTACCCACATCCTCACCAACATTTATTGTTACTTGTGTTCTTGATAATTGTCATTTGGACAGGAGTGAGATGAAATATCAGTGTAGTTTTAAGTTAGATTTCTCTAATTGCTAGAGATGTCGAATATTTTTTCATATATCTGTTGAGTCTTCATATTTCTTCTTTGGAGAAGTGTCTATTTAGTTTCTTTGCCTATTTATTGATTATTTTGTTTTATGGGGTTAATGTTTGAGCTCTTTGTACATGTTGGTTATTAATGTCCTATCTAAGGAGCAAGTGGCAAAGAGTTTCTCCCATTCTGTGGGTTTTCTTTTCATGTTCTTGTTTCTTAAAATTGTTTCTCAGGAAACAAAGGGCGAGAACAGCACTTATCACATTGTCAGGGTCCTTGACCCTGATCATCAGGAAAAGGTAAAGCTGTCATTGCACAAGAAAAAAGCCACACCATTGAACTCTAAGACTATTCCAACCAACAGTGCTCAGCACAAAGATCTCCTCTGCCTTGGCAAAAGCTTTATCAAGGCTACATTGCAGTTATATTCCTTTCTGCCAAATCTTGCTTTCTCCCTTTATTTTTACCAGTATTGAACCCCTAATACATTAAGGCTGTATTATAACAGATGGTGTTAGAGTTAACATAGAACTGGGACAAAATTATAAATGTGAATTGTGTGAAACATATGTGAATTGCTTCTGATCCTTTGTATTCTTATTTTTTCTTATTGGGATAGAATATGTTCAACAAACCAATGCCTATATATTATTTATCAGGTACCTAAGGCTAATTTATTAAACACATATCTGTCTGGTGGTTGAACTACTATTTGGGTGAGCTTACAGCAGTCTATATTCATTCTTTATGGTCTAACTGAAGTCTACAGAAATCATACAGGTAAATTAAAAGGAGATATGATAGGGGCTATTCCCATGAATGACTCTGGAGCATGGTATTGTTTGGAATCAACTTATTGGCCCCAAGGAGTCTGAAAACAATTTCACAGACTTTTACTTGATTTCACTGTAAAAGCTCTTACTCAAGCAAAGACACATTATGGGGGTTGAATCACTGCCAAATACACCAATCCTAATTATGCATTCTCAGTATCAACGTCATCTAACATTTCTCAAAATGTCTGAGTACAATTTCATCAATGTAGAATTACTCAAACAAATGGCCATAAATCCCTTTGTGGGGAATCGGAAAAATAAAATCTTCTATGTGAGGACCTGTTCACTTCTTCAGTCAATTGGTGTAGAGTCAAACTAACTTGGATATGGAATCGAGGCAACAGCTTTTAAACCCTCATGGAACAATTGCTCTCAGATTCATGGTCACCCATTTTAAATTTATATTGTGGATAGAAGCTAATTATTACTTTTATAGCTGCCCATTATTCTGCCTGCATGGATGACAAAATAGCAATTATTTCCATGATATGTTAACTATTTTCACAATTCTGTGCCTCAGCCCTCTTTGCTAGTCTAAGCTTGCCATTTATTATAATTATGATCCCCTCTGGCATCTGTAATTTTGGAGTCCTATATTTCCCATTGCCACTAGTGATGAATTAATGGAAAAGTCATACTAAACCATCCTTAGTCTACAGCAAAAAAACTATCAGTGAACACAATGATTCTGCTTCTGCTCTCACTGAGGCATAGGAAATGGTGTGACCTCTAGATCTGCCTAAGGCACATAATTACCTTTCAGATTTTCTGTCTGTACCTAGCTGTATAGGTCATTCCAGCATGATCATGCTCTTACCTTTTAATTCCTTTCTCCACCATCTGTCATTCTTACATTTCATTTTTTTCTCAGTGTGAGCCATCAATTTCTACATGCATCTGGGAGTCAATACAAACTCCTAGTAAGGAAGAAAAGGCTACACTGGCTAATTCAATGCTTTGGAGGAATCTTGGGAAGTAAAAATTCTTGGATCTGCCCACCATGTTCTTGCTATTGTATGTCTCTGGACCCTATGTTTCCTTTCTGGACCCCTGATCTTGGTAAAATAAACTTGTCTTGGCTGTATATTTAACTAGTTCTAATGTTTGGCCTCTTTGACAAGAAAGTCCTGGGGTTGATTATTAGCCTACCTTCTGCTGCAGGAGGCAAGAGCTTTTTGACTAAGAGTCTGAATTTCACATAATCTATACAATTGCCAAGAGCTCATCACCAACTGTCTACAGAACATTACTGCAGCTTGTATAGATTCTCATACAATATCAAGTCTGAACAAGGAACCCAAGTTTCAGCAAAGAAAGCCCAGTGGATGGGAATCTACCATAAAATTCTCTTGTTCCTTCTCAAACTGCATTACCTAAACTCCACAAGTCTCTTACAGTGATGAAAAGCTCTATTAAAATCAAAGGGTCAGCTCAATCATGACCCCTGAGAGACTGGAGCAATATTCTCTGGGATATAATATACAAAATGTATTGTTATTTTTCTTAAATAAGGAGAAAACATCGGTCTAGTGGTGGAAATTAGTGCTGTCACCGAACAGCACTTCCAGTTACCTACTTAGGGAATTTGTGATTTCCTCCCTCATTCTGCCAGGCATTGTTGGTGTAGGGGTCCCAGTTCCAATAGTGGAACTATTACACCAAAGGACATATATTCCTATTAAACTGTCCATTAGTAGACCACCATATCATTCTAATTTACTGGCAAAGAAAAGAATTGATTGATTCTAATAATCAACCTGAAATAGAACTACTGATATTCAATATGGTAACATGGCCAAGAAAGAATATACTTGCTTGTTAGATGATCCTTGGGCATCTCTTAACATTTTTAATTTAGTGTTGATTGTAAATGATCAAATGCAAAAGCCACAGTCACAGTTTGCAGAGCTTATGGTGGCCAAGGATGAACTGCTAGCTAAGTATGCAATGGTTGTTGAATCCAAGTATACAATGGTTGTTGAATGGTGATTGATGCATCACCCAGATCTCATCGTCCTGCCAGATCTACAACACCTATTCTCCCAGTAAAATCATTACAGATGACAGTCCTTATTCAAGCCCTTCATGAGGATTTCTTTCTTCTGAATGGGGCCACCAAGGTCATATCCTCTTCATGTGGGAAGGCTACATTTCATGACTTGTCACTAATTGGTTTAAAAGCCTCAGGCTTTTCTTTCAATTCCAGAAGATACTGAAGAGGCATCATGTTAACTCCAGAGATTTTTGCAGATTTGAATGTAGCCTTTGTTACAATTGAATAGAGTTCAAATTCTCTCTGTTTGTTAGTTGCAATTTTCTCCTTCCTTCCCACTTAGCTGATTAAGTTAAAAGCACTCTCCCAATATACTTCTGCACACAAATGTTCACTTCAGTGTTCAATTAAAGGGAATCAATTCATTATAACATCATTATCAAAGAAAAATACAAATGGATCAAGGATAATAATTCTTTGCATGTCAAATAACAATAAAAGGCTAATTGATTTCATATGGGAAGTATTCCCAGAAATTAATAAAATTATAAAAATGGACAAATGGTATACATAAACTGGCTTCCAAAAAGAAACTCAAATGGTCTTGAACATGAAGACTAACATCTCTCTTTTATCAGCAAAAAGCAAAAGTGAATCTATAAACTCAATTATAATGTCACAAATATAATCACCTAAGAAAATAAAGTGTGACAAAAGAATCTGAAAGTGAAGAAAGAGAAATTAATTCTGTGTATGGAGGAGGACAGGCTTCATAGGTTATTAACCACAAATGGTTAATTCAACATGTAATGAGACTTCAACTAAAACTTCTTGAATTGGCTCTCACTTAACAACTCACCTATGCAAAAAATCTGTGGGCATTTTAGTCCCTCAGAGTATATAGCTTGCTGAGTTTTAATTCCCAGAGGCCTTTGTTCTACTAGAAAGGCATCAGGATAAAAGGTTAGAATCAGACTCTAAGGATCTGAATCTGTGCCTAACAATCAAGATTGGGGTGGCTTCTTCCTGGGTTCATCCCTTTTTGACCTTGAAGTGTAGAGTAAGTGGTAAACAGCTTGGTAAGTACTTAAGCCCTAAGGTTCCCTTTGTGTATCTCATTGATCATTAAACTTATCCCTGAAAAGCTAATATGATTTTACTGTTTAAACATCACTCTACTATTAATATAGTAATACTAAGAAGTTGCCTAAGTATTTTGTATATAAAAATACCATTAAATTCCTTGTGACAAGGATTGACGGTGAAATCTGCAAAGAGCTCTAGTGTAATATCAAATAAATTAGCGTATTTATTAATTTTTCACAAAATTGATGTTTTCCAAACATGTGCTCTAATAGGTAACATCAGTAAAATCATTTCTAGATTTTTATAGAGGTTATATCTAATATTATATAATAAGCCAAATCAGATATATTAATTTCCACTCCACACAAAACATGTATCAATAATAATGTAAAAAAAAAAAGGTCATCACCATTCTCCATAGACAAATGAAAAGACAGATGCTAGATATGTGCTACATAGGTAGATAAATACATAGATACAAAAATCATAAATACCAAGCAATAGATACATAGATAATGGAATTCAGTGTAAAAGTATCGTCTTGCATTGGAGTTGAATTCATGGATCCACTTGGCTCCTAGTCTAGAGATGTATTGGGTTTTGACAGTTTAATAATTGAAAGGAACTCAACATGATAGTGCTCCACATTTGAAAATAGACCAGTTGAAGGTACCCTTCATGGGATGTGAAGCTATTAATCCACATGACACATGGAAGTAGCTATTGTCACAGCCCAAGTCTGCAACATATAACAGGCTATATCTTGGGGTAGATGGGAAAAAATGGGCAAAACTGTATTTAGGTTATCTTTTGAAACAACGTTTCTTCCTTACTGTAAAAAAAAAAACAAAAAACTTCTAATAATGGCAAACTTCAGGGAATGAGGAAGAGCCAGCCAACTATCATTTCTAGTTTGGGAGCATGAACAAAACTACATCATCACCCAAATAAGGAAATTTCCACAGACGATGAGATAGATTTTCAGTAAAAATTTAAAAATAAGCATGAAGACAGACACTCGACAATTTCAATAGTGAGCTGTGGAGGAATGGAGTTATTGTCCAAAAGGGGTAAAATTTCAGTTAGAAGAAATAAATTTTTAGAATTGGTTGCACAGCATGGTGACTATAGTTAATGACAATGTGCTATAAATTTCAAAAATGCTTCAAGAGTGAATTTCAAAAGTTCTCACCACAAAAACTAAGTGTGCAAGATGAAGGATATGTTAGTTTGCTAAATTTAATCATTCTGTTATATATGCATACATACATACACATATATATCAAAATATCACATTGTGCCCCATAAATATATAGTTATTGTCAATTAAAAATTAAAAATAAGTTAAAAATAACATAAAAATTATAACAACAGCAAAATAATTTAAAAGTAATAGGGGGATTAGTAGACACAAATTGAAATACATGGTCATCCAAAATGACCTTCACTCAAAAAGAGAAACGAGTAATTGAAACGAAACTTAATAGTCAGGATATATTTAGGAGCAGGCACAAATAAAAAAAGAATTAGTAAATAAGAAGATGGTATCAAAGGATGCATCCAAGATAAAATACAAATAAATAAAGAAGTTGGAAAATATGAAACAATCTAATTAGGAAATTGGGTTTAGATGTTTAATATTTTTTAGATAGATTGCTTGAGTAGATAATATTGAAAGGGATAATGATTGACAATATTCAAAATTGGAGAAATACATGATTTTTTTATTAAAAATGCTCACAAAGATCTAAGCTAAATAAATGAATTATTAATCTCCACTTGAGCAATGCATGCAGAACACCAATCATAGAGAGAATGTCTAAAGCCTGACATGACAGCACACACCTATAATCCCAGCTAGGCTGAGCAAGAAGATCACAAGTTCAAGTCCAACCTCAGCAGTCTGCCCTGACTCTGTCTCAAAATAAAAAATGAAAAGGGCTCAGTGGTAGAGCACCTCTGGGTTCAACCCCCAGCACCAAATGAGATAAATTAAACATATATATGTATACGTATTCGTATTATATATGTTATACTAAAATTTTAAGCAAATTCTATTCAAGATGTAGATTATAGTATTTATATAAAAAGAAAAAGTCTCAAGTTTTTTAATTGGATTATAGGCATCTGTATAATATTTTTAGTTCTGCAAAAGTCTTTATATAAGACTTGAATCTGTTTATCTGTACCTGTTGTAAGATTTCAAGGTCAATTTGTACTTTCTCCATTTTTGCCTTTAGTTTGATACTGATGTTTACCTCTTTACCCATCTATTTTTCTCCATTTAGGTTTTTATCTATGAATTATGCCTATAATACTTGGTTTGGTAAGACCTCAGTGATTCCAAAAGGATAGAGTCAGGCATTTGAGCCAATCTATCTGCATCACCAAAAGACACCTCTTCCAGGCCTTTCATCTTGATTCCCTCACATTCTGGCATGTCCATCTTCAACACATCTGAAACTGAAAGCTCTACTTTCTATTTGGTTGGGATCCCAGGGATGGAGCCTGCTAGCATTTGGGTCTCCATCCCCATATGTCTCATGTATATTGCTGCTATACTGGGGAACTGCACCATCCTTTTTTTTATAAAAACAGAGCCATCTTTGCATGAACCCATGTATTATTTCCTCTCTATGTTGGCTTGCTCTGATCTAGGTCTCTCTCTCTCCTCTCTCCCTACCATGCTTAGGGTTTTCTTGTTTAATGCTCCAGAAATTTCTCCCAATGCCTGTTTTGCCCAAGAGTTTTTCATTCATGAATTCTCAGCTATGGAGTCATCTGTACTCCTCATTATGTCTTTTGATCGCTTTATTGCCATCTGTAATCCTCTGAGATACATGTCCATCCTTAGCAGTGCCAGAGTCATTCAAATCGGGCTTGCTTTTTCTCTGAAAAATGTTTTGTTGATCTTACCTTTCCCTTTCACTCTAAAGCATCTAAGATACTGTAAGAAGAAGCTCCTGTCACATTCCTACTGCCTTCATCAGGACGTCATGAAGCTGGCCTGCTCTGAAAACAAGGTCAATGTCATCTATGGTTTATTTGTGGTTCTCACAGGCATCCTGGACATAACCTTTATTTTCATGTCCTATGTGCTGATTCTGAAGGCAGTGTTAAGCATAGCATCACAGAGGGAAAGGCTCAAGGTCCTCAATACCTGTGTCTCCCACATCTGTGCTGTGCTCATCTTCTATGTGCCCATTCTCTCTCTATCTGTCGTCTACCGGTTTGCCAAACACAGTTCTCCAATAATTAGGATCTTTATGGCTGATGTTTTCCTCCTGGTGCCTCCATTGATGAACCCCATTGTATACTGCGTGAAGAGCCAGCAGATAAGAAGTGTAATCTTAAAGAAACTGTGCCAGAAGCAAAGCTGACAGGGATGCTTACTCACATAAAACCCAATTAATAAATAACACAGAACAAACAGATCAATCAGTAAGGAACCACACTGTATATGAACTGTTTTCTATCATCTCTCAATATTTTACTAGGAATGAAAAATCAACCTTGCAAATTCATTGACTTAGGTTTAGGATTTTGAAGCCCTGATATAAACACAGACTATATTCCTACTTTTACCAAGTGAGCATTACCAACCTTGTAAACACAATTTTCTCCTTGCTCAAAGAAATGTTCAATGTGCTTGATTGAAAATTAAAAATGCACATTTATGTAACAACTGGGCAGTGATCCTAAGTGACTAAAGATTGCCTGCTTATTTAAAACAGATTTTTAAATAGTTTTATTCAACACATAATGTTGGCTTCAATGAGATATGCCCCTACCTCTTAAAAACTGAAATTAAGATGGATAATGAAACTTATACATGAAACCAGTCAAATATGCACATATGAAAAGTTTGCAAAAGCAGAAGAAATATTTTCTTCCTTCATTTATTTTATTTTCTTCAACATTTCCTTTCTCAGCATCCAAATATCATCTTCTAAGCAGTACTGTGTAGATAGCTCCTGGTCTTCCAGGTGTCTATGGGAGCACCACCTATCAACACAGATTCTCTCTTGACCAAACACTAGTCAGTCTTCTTTGAATCATCTTCTCAGCCAGGACTCAATTTTTGGATTTCCAGGTTCCACTCCACATTGTCCAATTTGCAAAGAAAGTGGGTTATGGTTTTGATAAGGAAAAGTGAGATATGAAAGATATGATTTTGTTCAGGGGAAGAAAAGGAATTTTAATTTATAGTAGAATTGACTGGTTGTTCCAAAATGAGAAAGTGGAAAACTTGTATGGACATTTTTAAAAAGTAAAAATGTTGTAAAAACTAGTCTTAGAAAGGGGATATTATATGCTGTCAGTCTAGCTAAATATTTAAATGGATTTATATTTTTAAAAATAAATCTTCAAATATCAAAAGTACATGGACACAAAACCAAACCAACAAGGTTTCTTGGATCATTGCTCTTAATTGTAAAATGTCTTCACCTTTTTAGTAATCTGCCTAGGAAACTAAAGTTTTGTAACTTGATTCCTGTGCTTTATGCTAATCTTGTATCATACCCTTATTATTTAAGAGAACATCTCACTTTTGAGTTTAGCATTTTGTTTTGTTTTGTTTTTTTCTAAAGTTGCCATCCCCAAACCAATTCCTAAATGAAAATTTTTTTTTATCTGAACTTGAGATTTTCTAGAGGGTCCTTTAAAAACTAAAAATATTGTTTTATTATCTTGTAAAGAGAAATGTTTTAAAAATTTTTTGGTTTGTTTGGCATGCTAAATTGCATGGAAAGCACTGTCAAATGAGAAGAGAAAATACAACTACTGTACTTTATACTTTTATGATAAAAACTGTCATTGAAGAAACTACATAAAGTTAATAGAATTTTATCAACTCTCCTGCTATACATAATGTGCCTTGATACAATGCTATCAGCAATAATTCCAGCAAATATTTTCTGTTGTGTGTCATGGAAACAATCACATTTTCTTGTCAAATAAACTCTCATCAGATCATCAGAAGCTGACAGTGTCATAAAACTGCTAACAAAAACAAAAAACAAAAACAAGCAAAACAAAATGTATTACATTGAATAGAACTGAATGAGCTTGTAAAGGATGACTATTGATCTTGTTTGGAACACGGGTGCTCTTTAAAGTGTTCCTTTATGGATGTAAAGAAACTCTCTTTTGTCTTAAGCCAGATATAAATTACAGAAATTTACTAGATTTTACTTACTGTAGAGGATATGGATAAAAAAGAACACTTTCATACTGTTGATGGGATTGTAAATTAGTACAACCACTGTGGAAATCATTATGGAGGTTCCTCAAAAGATTAGGCATAGAATCACCATAAGACCCGGCTATACCATTCTTTGGTATTTATCCTAAAAATTAAAGACATCATACCATAGTGGTACATGTATACCCATGTTTATAGCAGCCAAACTGTTTCACAAAAACCACACTATGAAATTAGCCTAAGTGTCCATCAGTAGATAAATGAGTAAAGAAAATGTGATGTAAGAAAATGTGAATTATTTTTATTCAGACATAAAGAAAATTGAATTGATGTCATTTGCAGGAAGTTGGATGGAACTTGCACCCATTATGTTAAACAAAATAAGCCAAACTCAGAAAGTCAAGAGTCATATGTTTTCTCTCGTATGTGGAAACAAGAAAGGAAAAAGGAAGAGGAAGGTAGGAGGAGCCGGATCACATTAAAATAAAAGGGAACTCAGTAGAGGAAAGAGACCAGTGGTGGATGAAGGGGAGGTAGGAGATAAGTGCTGGGGAGTGGTATTAGCCGAATTGTTTTATTGTATGCATGTATGAATAGGTAACAACAAATCCTATCAAAATGTACAACTATAGTACACTAATAAAATATGAAAAAATGAAAATGAAAATGAAGTATTTATTCTTTTTTCCTACCTTATCCCTCCAGAATTTGGAAACTTTTATTGAACATTCTTGTATCTATGGCAATATAGTTATTTGTATATATTCAATAAAACACTACTCAATCTGTAACATGACACAATTGGAACTAATGCTTATGTTGTGAAGGTTTTATCTGTTATGTTGTGCTTGAGAATAATGTGCTTAGGATCAGATTTAAGGAGATTGATGAAACCAATAATTATAGTCTTCCTGAAAAAATCAGCCTGATACCTTGCTTTTAGAATACCAAATGAAAAGGTGAATAAAGAATATCTCTTCCTGGAAGGCCCAGAAACTTCAGGGTATCTTGGGGGATCTTAAGAAAAGAGCAGTTGACCCAAATTTGGAGGTTTTACAGGTCAACTTTGGTGGTTAAGTTCTTGGCTTGGATTCCTACCCTTGAAAGGCTATTGGAAATCAAATCTGAGATTTCCTGTGAAAAGTTGCAGAAAGAAAACTCAAAAGAGTCTGGATAGTTAAATTAATGAGACCAGACTTATTTTTGTAAAAAAGAGTCACAAAGGAGGGTAACTGAGGAAAGTTTGTTTACATGAAAACTATAGTGCAGTGTAACCTTGTAGGTTCTCAGTGCTACTCTTCTCTAGTATCTGTTTACAATTCTCCAAAGTCACTTCTCCATTTCTTATTCCACATTTCTGACGTGGCATTAATGAGAATTGAAATTGCTCTCTTCCCTAAGCTCTGCAATCTGAAACCAGACAACTTGATATAAGCTCCAGAAATGTTATCTCTTGCCTGATGCTGTGTACATCACTCAAAAAGTTTGGAAAATCACCAAATCACCGCAGACCATCACTAAAAACCTTTAAATGACAAACAAAAAAAAATTGTCAAATTCCACTGCATCCTCACTTCACCATCTAAAGATGCTTTGAGCCCATGATGTATAAATTTTCTAAACTGGCTGCCTTTATCAGAAAGTAGGGTTCCAACTGTTAATCTTCATTTTTTTTAATTTTCATAAGAATTTCTTACTAGATGTGTGATAACTTGCACCATCTAGCAAACGTTCTTACTAGACTTACAAAGTCCCAACAGGTAATAGAAATTATTCTTAATGAAAAGAATGACTTACATTGTTCAATATGCTATTAAAATAGACATATTGTACAAACTAAAGAATGCTTCTCCTTTCCTTAAGAGAAAGGAGGCACTGATAGAGATTATTCCTTTGATCAGAGATCCTGAGCTTCCTCTGAACTCTTCTCTCAACTTTCCTTAAACTTGACCTTCTTAGCCTTGGAATCTCAAATACAGAATACTATTCCATAAACTCTGACAGGAGCACCTCATTGTTGAATAAATAAAACTCTGGTCTGTTGCTAATTGTAGAACTTTCAGGAATGTATCAGAGTCAAACAAAAAACAACCATAGTTTTAAGATAGTTAAGCAAACCTATGAGAGTTAAGTCTACCTTTAAAAGACCATGATTTATTTATTACTGATAAATTTTGAACATTTTGATGATAATACTGAACTGAACATTTTGGTGACAGTTCATAACATGAATAACGCAACTGTCAAGAAAGAAGGATTGTTTCTGTAATATGAAAGATAAGATAATACAGTCATAAAAAAGAAGCTTTAATACTTTAAAAAGTATCTCTAAGGATATCCATAAAGCCTATGTTCAACAATGGTGTACATTACATTAAATGTTTTAAAATAAGTTTTACAATGTAAACAATTGGGGGATATAACAAATATCATAAGAAAATATGATAATTATACCAGAAAATATGAAGATTATACCAAAATATTAAGTAAAAGATTCATTGGTTCCATAACCAATATTCTAATTAGGATCCCAGTCTGTGAATGTACAGAATAGTGAGATTCACCATCATATTTTTTACCAAACTTTGTACTTAAGTATAGTCTACATTCTCAACTATAAACCAGTATCACTGAAGATGCTAAATTCCCATTAAATTTCAAAAGCCTTCTTTATTTACAAAAGGAAAACTTTGTAATTGTTTTTTAGAGGATAGCTCTACTGATGATTCAACCCAGGGGCACTTAACCATTGAGCAACATCACAGCCCTTTATATTTTTTATTTTGAGACAGGGTCTTCCTGAATTACTTAGAGCCCTGGTAAATTGCAGAGGCTGACCTTGAAACTGTGATCCTCCTGTCTTAGTCTCCCAAGCTACTAGGATTATAGGCGTGTGCCAATAAAGTTTTGCCCAGCAAAACTTTGCAATTTTAAGAATATAATCCTGGCAATAATATATAATTTTAAGTATCATATAATAATACTTATATAATAAGTATAAATAATATATAATTTTAAGTATAATCCTGGCAGACATAACAGAGGAGGCTCAAGGGTGTTCTCCACAAATTGTTAATTATTCCCATTTACTGGGAATTGTGTGTGCTTTCTTGTTTCCAGTGTCATTTGAGGATTTACCTGCAGGGAGTTTTAAATACATCCTGCTGAATTGGGATCCCCAGGGCTTTCTGAGCTCAGGGAAAAGATTGAGGACTGCACTTTGCAGACAAATTGCTGCACTGGATTTCAGTATGAAGCCCTGATGACTGTTTGCCACCTCAATTTCCTCTTTACTTTGACATGTGGGTCCAACTACTTGTCAATTTACTAGTAAGCTTCCCGATGCTCACAGCTGCAGTTTGCCTTTTCACCAGCTCAAGCAAGCAATTCAAATGCTTTCTAACTCATTCTCCAAGTGATTAGGAAGGATGCTAGTACCCAATCACCTTAAAAAGTCCAACAACATGTGCAAATGCAGGGTACAAGTCCAGAGTTCTGTCACCTCATGGAAATCAACTAAGTGCAAAGCCAAAATCACGATCTCAGCCCAGAAAGGAATTCAAAGCCAGATATCTAGTCCTGATTCTTGGGTGGCCTGTTCTTTGGCTGGTAGAGCCACTGCTTTATAGGATAGGACATTATTTCTGGGCAGTGATACATGAGACCACTGAGTCTGCATTGGTGAAGAAGAAACAGTCAACGGCTAGGAGATTCTGTCTCAACTGTCTGTGCTCACTCAGCATTCTTCTGAGTAGGTTCTAGTATTTACTTCATATTTCTCTCTTGCTAAGGAAGCAACTTTATAATTCCATTTTTTTTTTTGTACTGGGAATTGAACCCAGAGGTACTAAACAACTGAGCCACATCTGCAGTCCTTTTTACATTTATTTAGAGACAGGGTCTCATTGAGTTGCTTAGACCCTCACTAAGTTGCTGAGGATGACTTTGAACTCACAATCCTCCTACCTCAGCCTCCCAAGCCACTAGGATTCCAGGTATGCACCACCACACTCAGTCAATAATTCTAACAAAAGAATCTACCCATGAATCTATTTACAGTTCAGAGTATTTAAATAATGTAAGAGTTTGTTTGCATTCTGCTTAATTATTTAATTTGAATACAGAAGCGACCAAGTTGAGGGTATGACTTTCTATTCATCCAGTGTGTATAAGAATGTGTCAGCTTTATGTAGGAGACTAAATCTAGAGGGAGGAGGCAAAGTGGCAATATTATCAAGAAAAGTACTACACGCTGGGTTGCTGTCACTCTGATCACTGAGTTGTACCTTGAACTTGACCAAGGATTTGAGGATTGACCTTCATGTAGTGGACAGGACAGAAACAAAGAAATAAACAATATACACAACACTTCAAGCTACAGAAAACAATTCAAGTTTTGTATTATTGCAAAGGTCAAATGTCTTACATTTTCTGAGGTTAAAGGAAAATAATGTACAGTGTTATTTATAAATTCATGTTCTTGAAACAAATTGATCCTTGTGCACCTCACATAAGACTATCTTTTGAAGTCATAGGGTGGGAGCAGGACGCTGTAGAGTGTATTTAAGGGACCACAAATGCATGTTGTAGCAGCGGGGAGCTTAAGTGGAGGATGAGGATGCTCTAGACCTGCATACAGCCTGACAAGGGTGAGCGCAGGGCTTCAAAGTTTAGCATGGTGTTTGACACTGGAAGATCTTTCTGAGATTTCTTAAGAAAGAATGGTCAAATTCATGTTAGAGCAAGGCAAATCTTGTTATTCAATAAAATTGCTTTTACTCCAGCAGAAGAAAAAAAAGTATGTGATGTTTATGTTTAAATGTTTCTATCTTAATGTAAATATTCTTTTTTACTCCTCCTCTCTTAACCCATGTAAACTAGCACTGGGCTTCTGGGATTGATGATTCCCTTACTAATAACCTATAAGAAGCTAAAGCTTGGGATGCAGAAGCAGTGACAGAATAAGGCAATGACCTTTGTACAGCTCTTATTTTATTCACTTCATTTTAGTCCTGCATTCCCTCAATTTCTAAGCAAAAAAAGGTAAATGTTTATTTGAAAAATGTTTAGTGAGAACCCAAATGTGCCAGAGCATCAGAACAGTCAAAACAAATATCTGCACAGCTCCCCTCCTGAAACTACTCAGTGGCATGCTATTGATGAGCTGGGCCTCTCTTGTTGCTGGCTGATCTTCCTCCTTCATCTTCATTGCTTTGACAAGATCCCTGTTACTATGACTCCAGGTTGTCCTTCCTATATTACGTTACTTTTTTGGGCACCTAAATCAATGTTCCTTTGATCCTAAAGGGGCAGATCATCCACCCCAGTAAATCTTGGCATTCTACCAGTAGGACTCAGACCTGTCTATTCTGCACCCCTGTTGCAGGATGGCACAAGGAGATCTCCAGACAGGAGGGTCTTCTCAAAGGTGCGATTTCCTTGTGTAACTTTGACAGATAGAGAAATGTGAAGGTAAGTATTTGGGAGTACAGTTTCATCTTATAACAAGTGTATTAAGATATTGTTGACAATCAAATTCATTCTAAGTTATATATATCAATGGCTTTTAGTATAATTTGTGCTACTATTCAATTGTCACCACTATCTAGTACTATAATGTTTTCATCAACCTGAAAAGCATTCTGCATCCACTAGCAGCCATTCCTCTTCACCCCTTCATCTAGTTTCTGAGAACCATGACTCTTTCTGCTTCTATAGGTTTGTCTATTCTGGACATTTCAAATAAATGGAATAATGCAATGTACATTATTTCATGATTTGTTTCTTTTACCTAGTATAATGATTTCAAGGTTCATTCATGTTATAACACACATAAATACTAAACTCACTTTTATTACCAAATTATATTCATAGAAAACAGTAAATTGAACTGTGTGTAAGTTTTGAGGGAACATATATTTTCTTTGTTCTTAAAAACATACCTAGGAACAGGATTCCTTTGTCATCTTGTATGTTTAAAATTTGAATAAATTGCTAAAACATTTTTCAAAGTTGGTGAACCATTTGTAATCTCAACAGCAATGTAGAGAGGTTCAAATTTCTCCACATCTTTGGCAATAATTATCATTTGTCTTTTTTATTACAGCCTTTCTCTGTGTGTGAAGTGATATTTTTATATTGGTTTTACATTTGACTTACATTTCCCCAATGACTAATGATGGTAAGCATATTTTCATGTATAATATAGGGTTGTAAGGTTTATTTATATATTCTTGAAGAAGTCCAGATATATGATTTACAAATCTTTCTCTCATTTTGTGAGTTAACTTTTCACAATTTTGATGATGTCCTTCAAATCCTGGAAGTGTGTAATACAATGTGTGAATTTTGTTGTAGTTTGTGGTTTCAGTGTAAGCAGACATTGCCCAACTTAAGGTCACAAAGATTTACTTTGTGTTTCCTTCTAGCTTTATTGTTTTAGCTTTTACACTTATATCTATGATATATTTTGAGATAATATTTGTGTTAAGAAATGTACCATAGTCCAACTTCATTCTTTTGGATATGAAAATCTAAACAAATTATTTCAGCCAAATGTTTGGAAAAATAATTTCTTAGGGTTAAAATTCTTCAAAATCTACAATGGTAGCCAGTGGAGTTCCTTATTTGATCTTGTACTTGTTCATACAATTTCCAAGTGTACACATCACTATCCTAACAAAATGTTATAGTAAATAGAAAGGGAGAAATTTGCTTCTCTCTTCCTGTATGCTGAGTCCAAGAAAAGCATTTGGAATATTTATATCACACCTGCAATGTCAGTCTTCAACACCTCTGAAGAGCAAATCTCCACTTTCTTCCTGATTGGAATTCCAGGGGTGGAGCCTGCGCACCTTTGGGTCTCTATTCCCATTTGCCTCATGTACCTTGTTGCCATCCTGGGAAACTGCACCATTCTTTTTTTCATAAAAACAGAGACCTCACTGCATGAGCCTATGTACTATCTCCTTTCCATGCTGGCAGTCTCTGACCTGGGACTGTCCATCTCCTCCCTTCCAACCATGCTGAGGGTCTTCTTATTCAATGCCACAGGAATTTCCTTAAATGCTTGCTTTGCACAGGAGTTTTTTATTCATGGATTCTCGGCTATGGAGTCATCAATGCTTTTGGTCATGGCCTTTGATCGCTTTATAGCCATCTACAACCCTTTGAGGTACACCTCTATCCTTACCAGTGACAGAGTCTTTACAACTAGCTTTGTATTTGCCACACTGTGCATTTTACTTGTTCTTCCATTCCCTTTTATTCTAAAGAGGCTGAAATTCTGTAAGAAAAGCATTTTATCCCATTCTTATTGCCTCCACCAGGATGTCATGAAGTTGGCCTGCTCAGACAACAGGATCAATATAATTTACGGATTTTTTGTGGCTCTTTTATCTCTATTAAATTTACTGTCCATTTCTGTGTCTTACGTGTTGATCCTGAAAATTGTTCTGGGCATTACTTCACGCAAGGGTCACCTCAAGGTCCTCAACACTTGCATTTCTCACATCTGTGCTGTGTTTATCTTCTACGTGCCTATCATCACCTTGGCTGCCCTCCACCGCTTTGCCAGAAATGCTTCTCCAGTTATTAGAGTCATAATAGCTGATATCTTCCTTCTGGTTCCCCCTCTAATGAATCCCATTGTATACTGTGTGAAGAATCAGCAGATTAGAAATGTGATCCTGGCAAAATTATGTGAGAAGCAGTATTAATGGGAAATTGCTGCTTCAGTGAAAGCCAGGCTAACAACTTTAAAATCTGAGTAGGGATTGAAGAATGACAAGAAAGACTAAAGGCTGAACCCAAAGACATACGGCATAATTAGTAGACATGTCATTTATTTATTTAGATGTCTTGGGTTTTAGGTTTCAGATGATAATAGGTTTATAACTAATCTTACCATCTCCATTTTCATTTTTGTCTTTTTAATGCAACCAGATACAAGTCTCAGCCATAACAGTACAGTTCCAATTAGGATTAAAAAGATTTTTCAGCATATTATTCTTCAAAAAAGAAAGAAAAAAAATATACTCATTAATGAAAATAAAAACCATCAAGGTCCTAATTAAGTCATGTATGAGCAGTAATGATTGAAGTGTGCTAAAAAATTTAGCACACACACCCACAGCATCAGCATCTTCTAATTACCCATTATGTGTGTATGTGTTTGTGTAATCTCTCTAAGAGAGAGATTAGTAATTCAAAAAAACTATTAAAAACTCATAAATTACTTTGAAATATGTTTCAAGATGTAAGACTATAGAAGTGATTTCTCTAGAAGTGAGGTTTTTATGACATAGGGCAAGTATTTATCTATGGTAGAAAATACTAAACTAATTATAATCAAAGAAATTGTGCTGATTTGCACATCTAGTAGAAAAATATAAGGGTTCTGATGCTCTACATCTTCATCAAAATTTGGAATTTTTAACATTTTTAATATTAGTCATTCCAGTGGGTATGTTAGAGTATTTTATTGTGATAATTTGTATTTTCCTAAAAACAAATTGAAAAAAGCCAATTAGTGCACTGACTGTTTTTTATTGGATTTTACATCCTGATTGGTAGGAGTTCTTTATTTATCCTTTGTCATATGAGAATATTCTTAGTTGGTAGTTGATCTTTTGGTAAAAATCTTACTATTAAATATTTCTGATTATTTAAATCAAAAATATAATTAATTGCTTACAAGTTTATGAGAATAAAGATACACTTATACATTGCTTTGGGGACTGCAAATTGTTACTACTACTTTGGAAAGTGGTATGGAGATTCCTCAAAAATCTAGGAATGGAATCACCATATGACCCAGATATCTCATTCCTCAATATTTATTCAAAAGAACTAAAATCAACATACCATAGTGATACAGAGCTACCAAAGTTTATAACAGTGTCATTCACAATAGCCAAGTTATGGAAACAGCCTAGAGGCATATCAATAGATGAATAGATCAAGAAAATGTGGTATGTATACAATGGAGATGTATATATCCAACCACAGAGAAGAATTGTCATTTGCACCTAAATGAATGGAATTGGAGAATTTCATGCTAAGTTAAATAAATCAGACTCAGAAAATCAAGGATCAAATGTTCTAGAAGAGCTAGAAAGAAATAAAAATGTAATAAAGGGGATATCTCACAAAAATAGAATGGAGACCTACAGAGTAGAGGAAGGGGATTGAGAAGGAAGAAGGGAGAGGCATGGAGAAGTATACTAGAAAGGAAATTTATCAAATTATGCTATGTCTGTATACAAATATACCACAATGAATTCTGCTTTGATATATAATTATAATGTACTTATTAAAATAATTAATAATAATAGAATGGACATCAGTAGAGTAGAGCAAATGTGCTAGGGGAGGACAGAAGGGAGGGAAAGGGAAGGTACTGGAAATTGAGATCCATCAAATTATGTTATAAGCATGTATGAATATGGTCTAATAAATTCCACTAAGTATGATTACAATGCATCAATAAAAAAACAATTTATAAGCTAAAAAAGACTTTGTCTATTTCATCTGAGTTATTCACTTTACATAAAAGGTTGTTTATTATATTTTTTAAATCCAGTTAGTTTCTGTATTGTCTATAGAGCATTAGCTAAATTCTGTGGTTTCATTACTAATATACATTTTGTGTTTTCCATCTTATCCTTGATTCATGTCTCAAAGTTTTTCATACTTTTCAAAGTGTAAAGTGTTTCTTAAACTTTTCAAAGAATCAAATTTTTGCTTTGTTGATTTTATATCATATTTTTATTTTATTGATTTCTGATCTTATCATTATTATTTCCTTCTCTTTTCCTTTGGGTTTAATTTGTTCCTCATTTACCATCTTCTTGAAATAGAAATTTTACCTTTTGATTTTCACTATTTTTCCTTCCAATTTAAGGTTATAAATTCTAATTTATTTCTTCCAATTTAAAGTTAACTTATAATTGTTTACAGAGACACTGCTTTAGCCTTGTCCTATCTACTTGATATGTGTATCTTCATCATCATTATCTACAAGGTCAAATAATTTTTCACTTTTATAAGAAAAACTGCTTCAAATTTAGATGATTCAGCTATACCATTTTTCCATGTTTTTCTGAAAGAATCAAATTCAGCACACCATAGACATACCTGCCTATCCATGTTTGCCATGGCATGATTCACAGTAGTAACTTAAGAGTCCATCAACAAATAAGTAAATAAAGAAAATATGATATATCTATATCTCTCATATATGGATATATTATTATGAGATAGATAGATAGGGAGTATTATTCAGCCATGAAGAACAAAATCGTGTCACTTATAGGAAAATAGATGGAACTGGAGATCATCATGACAAACAAAATGAGTCAGACTCTGAAAAACAAGTATCACAGGTTTTCTCTTATATGTAGAATCTAGGAGCTAAAAAGAAAACTACTAGGCAAGAATAAAGATGAAGGGAAGGGAAAAGAGGGGATAATGCAAAGCTGGAAATAATCAAATACGCAATATGCATGTGTGAATATGTTGCAATGAAACTGATTATTCTGCATAATTAACATGCAGTAATAATAATACTTCCATTTATAGCAGGAAAATTAATAATAAATTAACTCATGAAAAATAATATATCTGATTCATTTTATTATAATTTTAATATCATTTATATAATCTATAAACAAAACTTCAAAATATAACATTAAATAAATTAACATACAAAAATAGGTACAATGCTAGATTATAATATATATATTCCTTTAGACTATTTCTTGTTAATTGCCAATATCTGTTCTTTTATTTCATAGAAAGTATAGCTAAGTGAGAATGATAATAAAGATAAATAAAAGGTACATAAAAACAGCATATATTTTATAATGTCAGTTTTTAAAATGCAATCATCCATTTATCCTTCACATACTTACTAAGTGACCATATACCATACACTACTCTAGGAGATATATAAATATTTAAAACACAGGTACTATCTGTCCTGTGGTAGCTTACTTAATATTGTCATGGAAGAAATAGACTTAGCTCTTAAAGCTGGACATTGAGCAAATGGACATGTAACATCACAAAGCAATTATCACAAACACAAACACACACACACACACACACACAAACACACACACACACATCCTGCCTTCTCTATAACAAAAAGGACCTGGAAAAAGCTTAGAGGAAAGAATTCCTGAAAACACCAAGGTGGGCATGGGTGTTGCTTATTTTTAAGGCAAATGCAAATGGTAGGCTATTTGCAATTTTAAAAGAATCATTACATAGCTTAAGAAGCTTATGGAGGTTTATAGTAAAATTTTTGTATGTTTCCTCTTCTTTGTCAACTTAATATTAATAGCCATTCAAAGACTATATATTTATGAGGATGAATACATTTTAATTATTTATTTGTTCTTTTTGGTTATACATGAAAGTAGAATGTATTTTGACATATTATACATACATACAATATAATTTCCTATTTTTGTGGTTGTACATGATGTGGGATTACACTGGCCATGTATTCATATAAGAATGAAGAAAATTTATATCAGATTCATTTTACTGTCTTTCCTAATCCCATCCCTCCTTCTTCTCATTCCCCTTTGTCTAATCCTGTGAATTTCTATTCTTCCTCCACCCCACACTTATTATGACTTAGCATCTGCATATCAGATTCTTGAGACTGGTTTATTTCACATAGCATTATAGTCTCCACTTTCATCCACTTACTGGCAAATGCCATAATTTCATTTTTTTATGGCTGACTGTATATATACCACATTTTCTTTATCCATAGGATGAATAAATTTTGTTCTCCTCAAGAACATTTCCTTAGGATCCCTATACTAGTACTGTTTTCTTTCTTTATTGCCTAGACTCACAAATGTAAGACCATATATTCTATATTCTCCCCCAGAAATAACTAGCAATCAGTTTAGAATACTGAAAGTAAAACAGAATTCCAGCAATTCATTTAGTTCACAATCCCCCAAATATAGAGCAACCCTTCTGATTGCATGCTATGTGTTTAGTTATCAGGAATATGAGAGATCTGAGTTCTTATCTTACCTCTTGCATACAACCCTATGTGATCTTGGATGGATTACTTGCTCTCCTTGAGAAACACTTTCTTTCTTTCTTTCTTTCTTTCTTTTTTTTTTTTTTAATTTTTCTCAAAAGTTGCATTTTAATACATGTTATCAAACATAACAGAAAAAAAACAAATTTTCAGAAGCTGTACACACTATTCACTGAAAACATTTGTTGAGGCAAATAGAAAAAATATTGTTACAATCATAATTTTTCTAACTTTGCACAAAATTATAAGCAGATTACATTCTTCATATTAAACATCTTTATATGCA